>REGO01000100.1:1001888-1015031 GCA_010120015.1 Rhombomys opimus | reverse complement strand
GTTCAATGCACGTCCCATCTGTCTTTCTAAATGAGGATTGATCCTCTTACCCCATGTCCGCTCTCTTGATTATCTTTTTTAGGTGTATAGATTTCATTATGTGAGCCATTTCTTATAACTGCAAAACGACTACTGTGTCATTATTTGATCTGCATGCTATTCAATAGCATGCTAAAATGTCTTCCCTCTGTTTTCAGTCCTCATTGATCAACCTTTCTCCAGTTCTAGTCTTTTGACTAGAATTTGACCATAAATTATTCTACTCTCAACCTCACTGTGATCAAAGTAAAGAGAAATAATCAGTATATTTGGTCACATGTCACTCCTGTGCATGTTTTATTAAATTTACCATAATGACTTTCAATTATATCTACATTGTTGAAAATGACAGGACCTCATTTTTGGTGAATTCAACGCTATTGTGGATGGGTACCTCATTCTCTGTTTCTCTGTTGATAGAGCATTTGGATTATATTCCTTAGCTTTAAGAATAGTATGACAATGAACATGAGGTGCAGATGTTATTTTCCTCTTGGGAGCTATATTTTAATTAGCTTGATCTATTCATTACCTTGACTTAATGAATATATGCATATATATACCCACATATATACATATTCACAGAACCTCACACTGTAACTCACAAATGTTTACAAATATTTTAACTCTTTTTTAAGACTATATATAAAATAAATTAAATAAAATATAGGTATTTGGATAAGAAAAATATAGATAATTTGTGTTGATTTCTATAACCTTCAGCTTCATTGAATACATTGATTAGTTCTAACATTTTTGGTGTGGCCTTTAGACATTTTAACATGTGAGATTGCATAATACATTAACTGGGATAATTTTAGTTCTTTCTGATTTGGGTGTCTTTTATTTCTCACCTGATCTCTATTTTTACCTGAACTTATGCTGACAAAGTAGCTAAGTGGACATCCTTCCCTATACTAGATCTTAGAAGGATATTTTCAAACTTTTCACCATTTGACTATGATATTAACTATGGGATTTTCAAAACTGGCTTTTATGGGTTTGAAGGAATTTTTCTTTGAGTAGTTAAGAGAATGCTAAATTTTGATAAATGCATTATATAGTTTTATCAATCAGTCTGCTAGTGTAGGGTATCATGTTGGCTGATTTTCTTTTGTGTCCAAGGACAGTCCAAATTGTTCATGTTATATGATCTTATAGATGTATCATTGGATTTTGCTCATAGGATTTTATTGGGAACACTTGGTCTCATAGTCATCGTAAGTATTGGTCCATAGTTTTCTTGTGGTATCTCTATCTGGCTTTGATGTAAGTGTAACTCTACCTTCACGAAGGAGTTTGGAAATCTTCCTTCCACTCTGTTTTACTATGTACTACGTGTGAGGTAGACTATGTGGTTTTATGTACTATGCCCCAGTCTAAGTTCTTTGAAATGTTAACTCACTAAATTTTAAGCCAGTGGATCAGATTTCATGAGTATCAACATGTTAGAGATGAGCAAACTGAAAGCAGAGAGATTAATCTACTTCTCCCAGTGTTGCAAATCTACTAAGAGACAGATATAGGATTTGCATACAAGCATTTTGGATCAAGATTGTTCCGATGTTTGCGAAAAAGATATGAAGTTTATGTTAATTCTGGTAACTTAGACAAGCCAGAATAATTTTATATGGTGCAAGGAACACTCATACTAGCCCAGTTGTATATAAAATTACATGGGCTGTCTACCAAAAAGGAGTTAAAACTCAATTTTTGAAGAAACTGAAACTCTGTAACAACCACCAGCTCAATTCATTTTCTCTTTTCTTGGAGTATCAAAATTCTGTTACCTACCATTGGATCGATTGTTTTGAACAAAGTTTATAGTTTGTAGTCTTTTTTGTTATTTGGTTGAAATAACATTGGCAGGCAGGCACTGGAGTCAAAATAATCCCATCAAAAGCAGAGTCGATTCACAGGTTTAATTTGGTGATAGCTTATGTTAGGTTATGACAGTAATGTAGCTGTGTCTTCACAAATTCAGCAGAGGAAAAGACATGGGTATAATACACTGCCAGGACTGCTGGTGAGGAGGTGGCTGTGCCTATTGATGTCAGATGATAAAAAGAGCTCAGTCAAACTGTATGGAAAATAAGCCTTGAAACTCATTTAAAAAATAAACAAATAAAGCACTTCCTTTCCTCTTAGAGGCTTTCAGAATACCTGAATGCCATAGTAGGTTGACCAAGTTAAGGTCATATTTTAATAATGGCTCCTAGAGATTCTAGAAGACTTAGTTTAAACCTGTATTCTTCCTGTCTAGACCAAACACGAGGCTCTTGCCAGTACCTGGCTTGAGTCACTTCCATTTTGTTATGAAAATTCCATTTGGTAGAAAATTCAAGTCTTTAATTTTTACTAAGGAAAAATGCGAAGGTATTAGAAATTTAACACAACAGGACGAGTGTTAAAGAGCCTAGATCTTTAATGTATGGGCTTTGTAAAACTTGTCAGTAGACTTTGACACAATGTCACTCAGGCAGCATGCAAACTGTAGCAGCAGAGAAACTGTCATAAAACCCAAGATACTTGCTTTTAAATTTTTCAGGGCAAGCAGATATTAAAGTAAATTTTTATTTCATTACGTGTGTGTGTGTGTGTGTGTGTGTGTGTGTGTGTGTGTGTGTGCCTGTGATATGTGGAGGTCAGAACACAACTTGCAGGATTCATTTTTTTTTCCACCAAGTATGTTCCAGGTATGAAATTCAATTGGTCAGGCTGTGGGCAAAATATTTGCCCACTGAGCCATCCTGCAGACCTGAAAATCTTGACTTGCCTATATGATGAGCTTTTTCCAGGCCCTGAACATGATGACATATTTTCTCTTGGACACTTAGCACTTTAATCATTCTTTGGCCACCACCTCCGCTCACCACTGTCACATCCCCTCAACAGGTTTCCGGCAGGATGGGGGCTGCTGCCTACCAAGCCTGCTTTCTAAAGCTCCATTTTCTCTTGGCTCTGTGGCTCTTCTGTTCTAGCATTCCTTCCAATCTCTGTCAGAAGTGCTTCCTCTTCCAGCCCATCAATAAAGTCAGTGCTCCTCGGATTTCTGTTTAGACTACTTTATATTTTTACTGATTCTCATGCCTTGAGTGATTTCATTCAAGTCCTGGGTTTTAATTACCTCTGTCAAGTGAGTCAAACGAAGATGCCCATTTCCTACCACTTTCTTCCTCTCTACTCCATTTCCTTGACAAGTTCTATACATACCTCAGAAATATTAGTGCTTCAAACAACAAGCATAACTAATATACACTACTCATTTCCAATTATTTTTATTTCTACAATGGCCATGTAAGTGATGGATATCAGTCTATCCATCCAGTTACACAAGGGCCAACTTCTAAAAATTCTTTTTTAAAAAGCTTATTTATTTTTTTATAAATTACAGTTTATTGTAATTTATAAAATTACAATTGTATCCCAACTTTAGCTCCTTTACTCATCCCCTCCCAATTAGACCCTCCCTCCCTCTTCTCTTCCTATGCCTTTCCCCAAGTTCACAGATAGGGGAGGTCTTCCTCCCCTTTCCTCTGACCCTAGCCTATCAGGTCTTATCAGGCTGGCTGCATTGTGTTCCTCTGTGGCCTGGTAAGGCTGCTCCCCCCCCCCCTCAGGGGGAGGTGATCAAAGAGCCAACCAATGAGTTCATGTCAGAGACAGTCCCTGCTCCCATTACTAGGGAGCCCACTTGGACACTGAGCTGCCATGAGCTATACCTGTGCAGAGGTTCTAGGTTATCTCGATGCATGGTCCTTCATTAGAGTATTAGTCTCAGAAAGACCTCTGTACCCAGAATTTTTGGTTCTGTTGCTCTCCTGTGGAGTTCCTGTCCCCTCCAGGTCTTTCTATTTCCCCCTTCTTTCATAAGATTCACTGCACTCTGCCCAAAATTTGACTATGAGTTTCAGAATCTGCTTTGGTAACCTGCAGGGTAAAGTCTTTCAGAGGCCCTCTGTGGTTGGCTCCTGTCCTGTTCCCTGTTTTCTCCCTCTTCTGATGTCTGTCTGTTTCCCCTTCTGAACGAAGATTGATCATCTTACCCAGAGTCCTCCTTCTTGCTTAGCTTCTTTAGGTATACAGATTTTTAAAAAAATCTTTATAAATCTTAATTTGCTTCCATTGGTGTTTCTTGAATAGAATTTACCTCAGTTTCAAACTTCATTGTCATGGTTCATATTGCTAGTATCTTACATCAGACTTGTTAAACAATCATTCATTTAATGCTCTTCAGTAAAATATTTCTAAAATATTACAATGACATCAATCTCCCTTTTAAAATCCTGTATCTCTATATTGCAGTCAGTAAGTTCATCAGCCATTAGCCTGCTTCTTAGAGCCTTTCCCTTTTCACACTTATCTTTCTACCAGCTATGCTGTGGTCAGCCTCCAATATCCCTTTTACACTATTGCAAATGAGCTTGCCTCGGCTCCTTTATCCTTCTTTTGTCCTGTGAATCTTCACATGATTTTAATTCTTCACAAAATTGGCCCTTATTTGTTTTCATCCATAGCTATGTTTGTTATACTTTTTCTTGGGTTTTTTTTTTCCCCATTCTTTGGTCCCAGGAGCTTCCACCCTGTCTTTACCATAGGAGGTAACAATATATTGACATGTCATTTTTTTTTGTTTGCATGCCCGGAAAATAATCTTTAGTTAAATTAATCTTCCTCAGAGCAGGATAAGTGAAGAACTCATTAATTCTTATCAACAAACAAACTAACTAACAAACAAACAGGATAGGGAGTTATATAAATGTGCTAAATTAATTATCTGTACTGTCTCACCTCTTAGGTATTTTTTGCTTCTTCTGAAGTTATATTAACTTCATTTTATTTGAAAGAAAAGCTTTATATTTTTATCAAACAAAATTACTGAGTTGAGCCTTGGGGTAAAAATGAAAACAAAAAGGAATTCTTACTCATAATTTACTTGATAGCTCAAATAAAATTTAATAAAGTGTTTTCTCTATACACTAATGGGAAAAAATTTAAACACCAGAGACTTAAAAACCCTAAGGAGCAACATTATATAAATGTCCTTATGTAAATGAAAGGTTGAAACAGGGAAACTAACATAAATGTTTCCTGCTAATATCTATATGTTTAACATCCTGGTATTTTTGTTCCAATCAGGGAATGCTTATTTGCATATAATTTTTATATTAAGATATGAAAAAACAGTCCCTTTGCATTTTGTGTTGGCATAGTGAATATTGACTGCTAAATCATATATGCCTAGTTTTCAAAAGTATTTGTTAACGAATCATACTTAAAATATTGTAACATCATGTCACATAATGCATGCAGATAAGATGGTCACTGTAGAGAAACAAGCTACATCTTGACTATATAACATTGCCACCATTTTGTTAATGGCAAGAACAGCTAAAATCTTAGCAAAAATTCTTGATACATCATTCACTGTCATTCTCAGGTTGCATGTTAAGTTTCAGATTTATCCATCCTTTATTCTGATGCTTTGCCTTCTGTCTCCCCATTTCTTCCTCTTCCCACCCAAGAAAACTCCTAGTGAAAAAAAAATGTTTTGAGCATAACATTAGACACATTTTACATGGATTATTTCGTATTTTGTTATAGCCGACCATGGAAACCTACCTATGGCCTTTCCAGAGTAGGTAATTGTCTCTTATCTCACTGCCTAGTAAACCAAATCCTGGAAAATATTATTATTCCCTCCATAGCAAGTGAAATAAATGCAGACACAGCAGATACTTACTAAATATGCTTTGATTAATTGAGTGCATTTGGACTTTCTCTTCTGTTTAATGTTTACAGTATTAATCACCATCTGTGGCTTTGCTGAATTCTTCTATAGTTATATACAAACCAAGCATGAAGCTTCATACCCTCTGTGTGTCTGTGAAGCCTTCAGATTAATGGAAACTTATAGACCAGATTTGTAGATACACATTCTTATGTGTTTTTTTAAATTTTTTATATATTTATTTATTAAAATTTATTCACTTTGTATCCCACTGCAGCCCCCTCCCTCAGCTCCTTCCAGTCCCACCCTCCCTCCCTCTTCTCCCGCTATGCCCTTTACCTAGTCCCTTGTTAGGGGAAGACCTCCTCCCCTTCTATCAGGCCTCCTCCCCTTAGTTTATCAGGTCTCATCAAGGCTGGCTATATCATCTTCTTCTGTGGCCTGGCAAGGCTGCACTCCCCAGGAAGAGGTGATCAAACAGCTGATCACTGAGTTCATGTTAGAGACAGACCCTGTACCCCTTACTAGGGAACTGTACCCCTTACTTGTACATGTACCCCATACTTGGAAACTGAGAAGCCAATGGGCTTCCTTTGCACAGGGAGTTAGGTCCTACTCAGCAGTTAAAAACAAGGAAATCATGAAATTTGCAGGCAAATGGATGGAACTAGAAAAGATCATCCATAAGGTATCCCAGAAGCAGAAAGACACTATGATATATACTCACTTGTTGGTGGATATTAGCCACATAAAATAAGCTAAATATATTAAAATCTATAGTCCTAAAGAACCTAAACAACAAGGAGGACCCTAGGCAAGATGCTTAAGCCTCATTCAGAAGAGCAAACAGGATAGACATTGGAATTAGGAGAAGACAAGGAACAAGACAGGAGATTTCCACAGAGGACCTCTGAAAGACTCTACCCACCAATGTATCAAAAGAGATACTGAGACTCATAGCCAAACTTTGGGCAGAGTGCCAGAATTCTTATGGAAGAAGGGGGAGATAGAAAGGGGCCTGGAGGGCCTCTGAGTAGGGTACAGCCTTACCAGGCCACAGAGAAAGACAATGCATCCAGTCCTGATGAGATCTAGGATCAGATGAGGCTAGGGTCAGCTGGAAGGGGAGGAGGACCTCCCCTATCAGTAGATTTGGAGAGGGAAATGGGAGGAGATGAGAGAGGGAGGGTGGGATTGGGAGGGAATGAGAGAAGAGGCTACAGCTGGGATACAAAGTGAACAAACTGTAATTAATATAAATTTTTTTAAAAGAAATTAAAAAAAGAAAGGTGGAACAGAACATTTTCAAGGGAAGAGAGAGAGAAAGAAAGAGAGAGAGAGAGAGAGAGAGAGAGAGAGAGAGAGAGAGAGACCTGGAGTGGACAGGAACTCCAAAAGAAGAACACAGCCAAAATATCTGGACCCAGGCGGTGGCTGTGGAGACCAATACTCCAACCAAGGACCATGCATGGAGAATGGAGAGGTGTTTGTTTGTCTGTTTTTGTTTTGGTTTTGTTTGTTTTGTTCTCTCTTCTTTCCTCGTGCTCTCTTGCTGACTTATTACTATTATGGGGGATAGAAATATAAGGAGTAAATTCATGTTCTTTAATTAAGTGCAATATCTAGTCCTGCAAAAGAATGTTTCTACGTATTTAACCTACAACTATACTCCTCAGGAATACTACGATGTTGTAAATGTAAACAGAATTCCCAAGGGTGTTCTTTGCTTCACACTTCAGAGGGTATGTTATAGAGAAAACATAAAAGCACTTTTATGTGATGAATCTTTTATTAAAAGCCAGGTGAAGTGGTTGACGCCTGTAATCCCATCACTCAGGGAGGCAGAGGCAGGCGGATCTCTGTGAGTTTGAGGCCTGCCTGGTCTACAAAACGTGTCCAGGACAGCCATGGCTGTACAGAGAAACCATGTCTCTGGGGAATAAAAAGTTTTATTAAAGCAAAATGAAAGCGTGGGAGTAATTATATAGACAGAATGTCTGCCTTCCATCTGGCAGGAAGAAGTGAAGAAGGGCAAGCCAGAAAACTCATTCCTGCAGAAATAACAGAAATCTGAAAGATGAAAAAGTTGGTGTTTCTATCACGTCTCAAATTATCTGCAGCTTAATTCAGGCAAAACAACCACAGTCACTTATTATTTCTCCCAGCCCTTGTATCCAGTAACCCAAAGCAGCTGTTTACCAGTTGGTCATCTGTCCCTACCATGATCCCAATCCTTGCGTTGAAACCTTCAATCCCAAAATGGTGGTACATAGAAAGAAAGCTTTGGGGGAAGAAAATAGGATAAGCTGAAATCATAAGGATGAGGAGCTGGATTGATGGACATTCTTTATTTGCTATCTATCATATAAACTCCCCATGAGAAGATTACTGTAATTCAGAAAGACAAGCCCTCAGCAGAACTTGGCCGTGCTGACACCTTCATCTAGAGCCTTCTGAACAGTGAATGGATGCACTTTTTCAAGTACGGCTGTCTATGACATTTTTATCATGTTAGCCGAACTGTGCTGACTACTTCATATCTCTGTTACAGCAGGATTATGACTGAGACTGAAGCCATCCAAAAAGCTTCCTTTCATCTTTATGCTGAGGACGATGGGGAACTCACTTCTTACTTGGAGAATGGCAGTGTCAGAAATCCATAGTGACTTCCTCTATGTTATTTTTTTACATAGTGTAACCAAGATGATCTCATGCTGGCCTCACGGTCCAGAATGGCATGCTTCAACAGTAAGACAAAGCTACATGATAGGATCTGACCTGTGTTAAGCAGTATCATTTCCAGCACATGGTATTAGTTAGAAATTAGTTATTGAAGCCAACCCCTACAGAAAGGAGAACCAGGACCCTTTCCAAGACAGAAAGAGCAGAAAACATGTACCTGTTTTTAAAGCCACCACACACACCCTGTGGAAAATCATCTGTATGTGTATGCATGGTGCTAATTGGAAGAGGAGGTTAAAGGGAGCTTATCTAAAAAGGAACAACATGAGAGAGTGATCACAGGACTGTTGAGCAACAGAAAGCAGATGAGTGCTGTGTTTCTCGTGTCACCTCCAGAGTCCTCTGCTTTAATTTACTTTCTGCTGTAGTGCCAGGAAGAGTCTTAATTCCTACTTTGTTCTTACTCTCTTGGGTTCATGTGTTTGCCTCTTCCTAATACACTGGAAAAGCTGAAGCTTGTATCAGTGTACAAAAGAGACAACCTAGCCTCCTTCTTTGAACTTTTGAGAAGCTCTTGTTCCATTCCCAAAGGATCAGGGTTACTGATGTATGTATCCCTTGACCTTATTCACAGTGTTCCATCCATGCTGCAAAATCTGTTGCCATTCGTGCTAGACCTGTTTAGGTAAAAAGCTATTTAACAACACATTAGCACCACATTTTACAAGTTCTGTCCTTATCCTTCTCAATTTTGGGGCTTTTCACATTAAAAAATATATATATACTAGACTGTTTAGCATTACTGTGGATGTGACCAAATACATGACACAAACAATTGCAAAGTGGAAAGAGGGTGTTTTTTTTTGGGGGGGAGAAGGGGCTCACATTTTCAATTGTTCAGTCTATAGATGCTCAGGCATAGCATCAGTGCAGTGGAAGAGGGAGCCAAGGAGCTCTTTTACCACTGTGGGTTGGAAGCAGGAATTGCCTGGGTTGGCTTGCCTTTCTCTCATAGCCTGTGTGACGATGCTACCTCCATTGAGAGAGTACACCGCACTTTATTTCTCCCTCTTAGGTAATATTCTCACAGGCATACCCAGAGAAGTTCTTTTGCAATCACCTAGATGCTTCTCAATCCAATCAAGATTAATCATCATTAGTTGCTTGGTTTTCCTATGATGAAGTGTCTAATGTGTAAAGGATGCTGTGTCTAGGTTACCTTTTTAAAATTTATTTATTTATTCACTTTACATTTCTCCTCTCCTCCCAGTCCTACCCTCCCTCCCTCCCCTCCTCCTCTATTTCTGAGAAAAGGGAAGTCTGCCTACCCACCCACCCTAGCTCATAAGTTGGCATGAGAACTGAGTTTGTTCTCTTCCCCTATGGCCTGGTAAGACAGTCCCATCAGAGGGAAATGACAAAAAAGAAAGCACCAGAGTCCAGGTCAGAGACAGACCCCACTCTCCTTACTAGAACACCCACATGAAGCCTGAGCTGCCCTTTGGCTACATATATGTAGAAGACCTAGGTCCAGTCCATGAATCATTCTTGGTTGGTGCTTCACACCCCCACAGGCCCCTCTGGGCCCTGATTAATTGACTCTGTTGGTCTTCTTGTGGAGCTCTTGTCACCTTTAGCTCTACTGCTGGTGAGAGTGCAAACTTGTACAACCACTTTGGAAATCAATCTGGCGCTTTCTCAGAAAACTGGAAATAGGTCTACCTCAAAACCCAGCTATACCACTCCTGGGCATATACCCAGAAGATGCTGCACCATTTGCTCAGCTATGTTCACAGCAGCTTTATTTGTAATAACCAGAATTTTAAAACAACCTAGATGTCCCTCAACTGAAGAATGGATAAAGAAACTGTGGTACATATACACAGTGGAATACTATTCAGCTATTAAAAACAAGGAAATCATGAAATCGGCAGAAAAATGGATGGTATTAGAAAAGATCATCCCGAGTGAGGTAACACAGACCCAGAAAGACACACATAGTATATTCTCACTTATAAGCAGATTTTAACCATGTAGTCAGGATAAACATATTACAATGCACAGACCCCAAGAAGGTAAATAATAAGGAGGACCCACAGAACATGTCTAGGTGATCTTGATTTAACTTCCAGATGTTCCTGCTCTGGAAAACACCTACTTGCAGAAGTAAGATGTGTTCTTGAAGCCATCAAAGTCAATTTTATATACTCAGTAGCCTGTTTCATTCTGAAAATAGTCTTTCAGATTGTTTCTTCCTTGGCAGATCATTTGTCTCCGTTTATTAACAAAAGACAAAAATCTTGTATATTTTCGCAAATGACAGAAAGATAACATGAGACCTTAGTTGGGTAGAGATTTGAGGGACCTTAAGTGACAATTAAAATGTAAGGTGGACGAGGTCCTGCCTGCCTGTACTCGCGGTTCTTGGTAGCTAGAATCAGAAAGATGGCTATAATTTTGAGAGTTCAAATTGGTCAAATATAGTGAGTGTCAAGCCAGTCAAGGTAATACAATAAGATTCTATGTGAAAAAAAAGAAAGAAAAGAAAAGAAAGAAAAAGAAAAAATCAAAAAGAAGGAAGAAAGGAAAAAAGGGAAAGAGAAAGAAATATACCAGGACCCAGGTTTCATTTTTTTCCTTATCCAGTATGCCAAATAACTTTCTGTTTAAATGTGTAATGTCTTCAATTAAAAGGTGTTTACAGAGTATTTATATAAAGTACATATATATATGTTCAATTATTACTATATTTTATGTAAATAAATTGAAATAAACCTTTCAAAGTCAGAAGACTGTTCTTAACATAGAATAACGTGCTCTTTTTATTTTTCTTTCTCATGTAGTTTATATTAGATTTTGTCTGCCATCTAGTGGAAGATTGACAAATCACATGTAAAAATTTATAAAATTCTGTATTGGGGTTTCAAACCCATTTGTCTATAAATATAGTAAATTTCCATCTTGGTTCAAACTTGTCTAGAAATTTACTGATGTCTTTTGTGTGGTCTTGTTTATTACACTATACATTTAGAAATGGTATATAACTACCCTCTGAACAGCACGGTAATCCAAGCGTTTTTACTCCACCCTTCAGCCCTCCCCCTTTCTTCCTTCTCCTTTTGGCTGCTTGTCCATTTACTCAATCTTTTTAAATAATCAAATCTTTGTTTTCCTGATTATTTTTAGTGCCTTTTTGGTTTCTTACTTTTCTAAAACCTTTGAATTTCTTCACTTGGTTAGTCATTTTAGTTTTCTTATTTTTGCTGTAGGCATTTGCAGCTTCGAATATCCTTCTTTGAACAGCTTTTGTTACACTTCAGTAATTAAAGCTGGGAAATGATGGCATATGCCTTTAAAACCAGCATGTCTGAAGGCAGAAGCAGTGGGATAGCTGTGAGTTTGTGGGCAGCCTGGTCTACAAAGTAATTCCATACAGCCAAGGCTACAGAGAGAAGCCCTGTACACTCAGTGGTTCATTGCTCAATCTCCATTTGTTTAGATGTCTTCTATGTAGTTCTATAGAGATTGGTTTCTAGTTTATTTCTTGTGACTGGATAAAATACACAAATTATTTTAATTTTACCATGTAAAACTTGCTTCATCTTGTAGAACATTCTGTTGGCTTAGAAGAATGTCTAGTCTGAGGCAGCTGAATGGAATATAATGTGGTTGTCCCTTAATACCATATGATCTCTAGTGTCATGTAACTTTGGTGGTTCTTTTCTATGTATTATGTGTGTATGTAGAGTGTATGTGTGACATGGAGCAGGGTCTTGGTGACCTGATACGGTGTTGCATTCTCTTGCTATTATAGCCTTGAGGTTTATTCTACTCTCGTTTTATGATCCTGGGTGTGTCAATCTCCAGTGGGTATGTTCACAGCAAGACTTCGATGGGAAAGATGCAGCTGTGGCTGGACTAGGTAGAATGGCATTGACTCTGCCTGGAGAAGAGAAGAACTTGGGCTGCTTCAATCTGGAGAGTCAGTTCAGTTTCATCTACTGTACTTGCAGCACAAAGGCTGCGATGTGCAGGACAGAAAGACCCAGTCAAGTCTGCTTCCCTGGAACACAGAGAGTATGCTCTTTCCAGAAAACATAGCAGCATATATCACAGAGTTGTTACTGAGTCACCTGTGTTTTTGCTCAGGTGCAACTGCTCAGCTTCCTTAGATGTCCTGGGTGTATCTTGCTGGCTTTACTGTGCAGTATGGTATTTTTCATTAGTTTGAGACCTAGACCATCAAGGACAATCCCACCTAATTTGACACTAACGGGAAAGGGCATCAGCAACTAGGATTAAGGTTCATAGGGTAGCCTGGCGATAGGGTTGGACAAAGCATTGCTAGCTTCCTACTCAGGGATACTGTTCCGCCAAGTGAACATAAAACATTGTATTTAGCCTCAGGGAGAAAGGAATGAACAGGCTGATTGTCCATGGACTAGAACTTGCTCTAGCAGTGAGCCCAGTTTTATAGTGGCACAGCACTGTGGGCCATGGTCAGAGCAGGGCACACAGCATCATCTCTGTCTTCAGGATAGCTCATCATCCGTATGTACAGGAGCTCCCGTCAGCTGGGTTCAGAGCCTGTGCGGATTGTAAGAGTCTCCATCAGTAAAAACTGAAATGACTATACAATGGAGTATTACTCAGCAATGAAAAATAAGGAAATCATGAAATTTGCAGGTAAA
>REGO01000100.1:944622-957289 GCA_010120015.1 Rhombomys opimus | reverse complement strand
GTTAGCCATCTCAAGCTCATCCTGCTGGCAATTCAAAACTTCAGCCTGAAACTCGGTATTGGAACTCAGTACCACCAAACTGCCACTCTGTAACATTGAGTCATGGTCCTCATTAAGTGAAACTGCCTGAATAACTCCAGTGAGCATTCATGGTAACCTTTTAGTCAAAACCTTAAAAAAAATCAAAGCTCTAGAAAAATGTTTGATATTTAATACAAAATCATAATAATAACCTTGATGATTTAGAATAAAACATTAAAATTAAATATGACCTGCTAAGATTTACATATATACAAATGAGTTTTCAGTTGTCTATAGGAATAAAAATTTCTTTACTTTTTAAATTAAGATTAATTCAGTCAAACTCATTAGGTAATTTTTCACTAGCAAAACTGATGGCAAGTAAGATTCAGACTTGAAAAGTAATAAATAATATGTTATTAGGTTAACTAGTAACATTAATATGCAAAACTATAAATTTTTTCAATGACATTTTATTTACATAATTAGCACACAACAACACAGTCATTTACTCCGTGTACTTACAGGATAAAACACACCGACGGTGGTAGTAATAGGATATGGTACCAAACTCAAGAATGGATCCCTGTAACCCCACAAGAGTTCTTTCAAAGTTCTTCTTTGAAACATAGACGACTTGGACTTTTTGATAAGGGAATTGAGCACAACTTGAACAAATGAGTTTTGGTAGATATGAGGTGCAGCCTAAAGAAAAATAATTACTCTCTGAGAAATCAATATATTATATTTCATAGATAAATGGATCAAATTTAACAATTGAGTTTAATTAAAATTAAACTAAATCTTCAAAATATTCCTTAGACTAAAATTCCAGTTCATGTCATGTATTTCCTAATCACTATATGACACATTTTTCTGAGTTATTTCTAACCACAGGAAGACAATCAATATAAGAGATATTTTTAAATGACACTCATTAAGCAATCCATTAAGTAAATTTATTATCATGATCATGTCATCTTTCCAGATGAAATAATAGCATAAAGCATTCTTTTTTATAACGTAGTAAAATAAGTAAAACCAAGTGATGAGGGTCATTTTGAGATTAACAGTGAAGGCTCTGCAATGTTTAACACAGTAGATGCTATCCACTCACTGCCACAGCCAAGTTGAGAACTGTGAAGGTGTCATTCTCTGTTCCAACAGACAGTGAAGGCTCAAAGATTGCTTCATTGGGCTGTACAAAAGAGACAGTGTTGTCCTCGGGGTCCTGAGTAACATTCTCCTTGGCTAGGTAACGAACTCTAAAATAAACAGAAATCAACAGAATGAGGGGGAAAATCAATGCCTTGTGTAACCACTCAGTAGCCAAAGTCTCCACTAATTCAACAAATACTATTTGAACCCGGAACAAGTCACAATTTGCATTTGCAGAATTACAATTATAAATAACTGGCTATTGCTACATTCCTGTCAATCTAATCAGAAGGGGTCATAAACCTGGGAATTCTGACATAGAGTTGGATGAAGTGAGTTAAACCAGACAGTGGGCATGGGCTGGTCAAAGTGGAATGAATGGGTTGAAGACTCACTTTGGAATCGCTTTTATGTGGTGGTCCAAGTGACCAGGAGGGTGCTTAAGAAGTTCTGAAAGTAGCAAGCTTAAAATACCGAAGGTGATGATGATATGGTTTGAGAAAGTCAAGTGTTTGAGTGCCATTTAATTGTAGAGTGAAAGAAGAATAGTTGGTGGGAATAAAAGTCACAAAGTGAGGTTTCAGACATAAAAGGGCTATATAATTAAAGGACAGTCTTCATCCTGAAGTAAGGAGGGTCAGAGAGTGTGCGTATATTCTTCCTATTAGAAAGACCTCTCAAAGTTGAAGTCTATGCAGCATTCCTGTTGTAAGTACATTCACGAAACCAACCTTAAACGACAGAGAATCATTTACAACTTAAAAGGACCCAGAGCTAACTACATGCCTTCAATTTACATACTGAATTCTTAGTTCTAATCTCTTGGATTTAACAATTGTAATACTTTTCACGAGTGTGTTAAAGGGTGACGGTTTTGTAGAAAACCATTTTGTCGGTACAAAGTATCCATTAAAAATGAAATAAGGTAGACGTCACTCAGTACACTATTCTATAGCTGGATATCAATTATATGAGCTGAGTTACAACTGTAGTATAGATTGAACCTACAAGTTTCATAGAAAACACATGAATTCCTATTGAATGTAAGTTATGGGTCCCCACATGAGCTTTGGGTATTTTCAATATTTTCATACTTCTTGGTAGGTTTTACCTACTAGGTAGGCCAGGCTGGTCTCAAACTTGCTATGGGCCCACCACCCAAGTATGGTAATTACAAAGGTGGGCCATCACAGCTAGCTCTCACTTTTCCATGAAAAGAGAGTTAATGGCCATATTATTTCAAAAACATGGTTTAAAAAGAGGAACACTATTTCAATAGGGGCTGTATAAAGCTTTATTTTTTATTTTCTGTTTAGTAAGATATTTAAGCAGCCTAAAAAAATCTGAAACAACCCACGGCAATGTATTCTTAAAAATATCTTTCTCGGCTCTGTTGGTCTCCTTTTGGAACTCCTGTCCTCTCCAGGTCTTTCTATCTCCTTCTTCTTCCATGAAATTCCATGCACACTGCCCAAAGTTTGGCTATGAGTCTCAGCCTCTGCTTCAATATCTCCATCAGTAGAGTCAGAGGCTGTCTGTGGTAGGCACCTGTCCTGTTCCCTGTCTTCTCCTGCTTCAGATGTCTATCACACTTGCCCTTCTGAATGAGGCTTGAGCATCTTCCTTAGGGTATGGGCCCTGGGGTTACTGCAAAGACTGATACCCCAACCTATGACCATGCATGGAGAGGACCTAAATCCCCAGCTCAGATGTAGCCCATAGGCTCAGTCTCTAAGTGATGTCCTCGTAAGGGGAGCAGGGGCTGTCTCTGGCATGATGTCAGTGGCTGGCTCTTTGACCACGTCTCTCTGAGGGGTGGGGGATGTTGCAGCCTTGCCAGGCCACAGAGGAACACAATGAGACCTGATAGGTTAGAGACACATAGAAGGGGAGGACTGCCCTGTCAGTGGACTAGGGGAGGGGCATAGGAGGAGAAGAAAGAGGAGGGAGAGATTGGGAGGAGACGACGGAGGGGGCCCCAGCCTGGATACAAAGTCAATAAATTGTAATAAATAATTAATAAAAAATTGTAAAAAAGAAATAAAGCGTGCAAAAAAGTAATTTACACCGTATAAAAATAATGTCTTTCTCATAAAGTAACTATTATAAAATTAAGGTACCTATTAATAACTGTTTAAGTAGGGATACAGCAATTTCAGGAACTTCAATGCAGGTATGCCTAAGTGAAAGAAAAACTAATTGGGACTCACTCAGTTTTCCATTAAACGGCACTTACAACATCCGGCCAGTAGATGGCACTCAGTAAGAGAAAAAGAAATTGGTAAAACATGGTCTTAGGAAAGTTCTTTTGAAAAAAACCATAATCATTCCATTTTTAAAACTGAAATTTTAATTCAATTTAAATAAAATTGAAAATAAAAGATTGGAAGCTTTGGGATGTACTGGTAAATAAGGCCAATGCAAATAACTTTCCCCAGATGTTTTGTCAATGCTTTCATTACTATTTGCCAAAGCAAACATAAATTTTAACGTTTAAAATATTCAGAAGGAACTATAATAATAATAATAATAATAATAATATATAATAACTATATTATAATAATAGTCTATATTATAGACTGGGATGTAATTGTGATATTAAACCAGGTAATTTTATGCTTAGACCGTGTTTTCTTGCCAATCAATACTCCATCAATATCATTCTAGTAGTCATTGCCAAGCCAGCCAGTGGTTTGGTTTTAGGGGGCACATTTTTCAACACCATCAATTTAAAATGGATTCGGAGTGTCAGCAATGATGAGTCATGCTTTCACCCAACACATAGAAGACCCTCAAAATAGCAACTTTTGAGGGGGGTTTTAAATTGATTTTCTTCTATTTAAGGCACCTAGGTAAGCTAAGGAAATTCCAGCTTAACGATGGCCTGAGAGCCACACTTTTTCACCGCCAGTTTAGAATTGCCATATAAAGAAGAGCTTGCTGTCTGTAAATTGTATCTATTCATCCTACTCCTTCCCAGCTGACATGCTAAAGAGGTATACCTGATCTATCCCCCTTTAGGCCATCCGTTTTATGAATAGATCCTATATGATATATATATATATATATGTACATAAAATATGTTTCTAATAGGAGAATGTAATTAGGCTTAATTACGTATTTTCATTTCTTTAAGGCCTCACAAAATCCTTAAAAGCTAAAATCATTATCCCTAAACAAACAGAAAATTAAAAAAATAAAATAAAATAAAACTAATACCCTGCAAAAAGCAGAGAATCTTTCTCTTTAAACAAGAGTCACCTGAGAACGGAGTCTCAATTGGGGAATTTCCCACACCAGACTGATGTGTGGCCATGTCTGTGGAGATCTGTCCTGTTAATTCATGTGGGAGGGCTCAGCCCACTGAGCAACACAGTTCCCTGGGCAGGTGTCTAAGAAAGCTAGCGGAATATAAGCCAGTCTGTGAATGAGGCAGCGAGCAATACTTCCTATGGTTTATGTTTTGAGTTCCGCGTAATCCACCTCAGTGGCAAATTATGGACTGGAATTATAAGCCAAATAAACTCTAACTTTCTTTGAGTTGCTTTTGGTCATGGTGTTTGTCGATGCAACAGAAAGGAAACTAGAATAGCCAGTGATATCGTCTATTATATAATAGTCACATACAAATTTGGAAAATAATTTTTTCCAATTTCATACATTTAGTAATGTGAAGGGAAAATTTTTCTGTGATGAGCAAGAACTCAAGACCCATATACAGTTCGGAAATATTATCAGCATTTTCTTGAATTTCTTTCTCTTGGCTAATCTTTTCTGGGCAACTAGAACATCCAAGGTTAGGTTGAAGATCTGACTTATTTTCTAGAATCTTGTCCTTTGTCTCTTTGACTTCATTTCCTATCTTTATAACCATTGGTAGAAATTGGGTAAAATATGATTCATTAACCAATGAATCAACCCTTCTCCTGTAGAAGTGGTAAGTTAGTGTCCTTTACCAGGAATATTATTTTTAATGTCCTATTTGAATTCACGCTGAGAATGCTCCATTTCAAATTCATGTGTTAATTATACAGATGTCATAATCGAACATTGAATCATGAGTATCAAATTAACACAATATAACCCACAAATATGTGCAAATATTGTGTCACTTTTAAAAATCCCTTATTTATGTGAAAGAGATACTATGCATCTGACTGAAATGACAATAAGGAATTTTTGGATGCATTAATTAAAACATAGAGAAATTAAGATAAATACAAGAGAGAGAGAGAAGATATAGAAGGTTCTTTAAAAACTATTTTATTCTCATACTTAGTTATTTTATTCTCATTATACTTCTTAGGCATATATTTTACACTTTTTTTCCTTAGGCCTTAAATTGGATTACAGATTTCATAGGTACAAACTATACCATCACATTTCTTAGAAATAAAATATTTACACAATATTTTGCTAATAATTACTTTAATACCTTGAAAAATATTTTTCTTGAATTTACAAAACAGAGCTTTACTAGGCAAATTGTAAATCGTTAGAGATATTTTCACTAAGGAAAAGACTATTAAAATATGATATCCCATAATCACATGTTTTCATAACAAGCACGACCCTTGCAACTATTGCTATTTCTTCATAATTTGGAGTGTCAAATGTTAATCCAAAAACAAGCTTTAAAGAGGGTAAAAGAGTAAAATCATTTAATTTTTAGAACACATAGTAACTGTGCATAATTCAGTGTATTAGGAATGTAACCATCTGTGATATAAATCCATCATGTCGTATAAGTAGTAGTGTTTCCTCTTGAGAGGAGATCACATTCATGCATAAAGAATGATATAAAAGACTTAATTGTGTTCTCATGGGAAAGGAAAGCTATTCCTAATCCTTGGTTAAGGCAGTTTCCAGTGCCTTTGACTACTCTGAGAGTTAAAAAGAAGAGAGTCTATAATTTAAACAGAAGAAAATGTATACAGAAATATGATTACCAGTTCCTACCTCTGTGTGAATGTGGACAGGAATCTTCTTATTTGACAGTATGATTTTTTTTCTTTTTCTTCATACAATAAAAGGTTCTGACTGACTATTTCTCCTAGAACTTAAGATTCTTTTTATAACTGTATTAAATAAACCATAATAGTATTTAAAATAAAAGTATAGCAGAGTGAAAATTATTAAGGTTTAAATTGCTATGTAATTCTTAATACCTAGCTGACATCACTGCTTAGCAGGGAACTGCAATTATGCAAAATCATTTTAGCCCCGTGGTTCTGAAAACACAGTATGTATGTGAATCCCACAAAGCATTCACAGGGAGAGTCTTTGATAGAGAGTGAAGGGTGTTGCTGTAGTTCCTGGCCCAGAAACCACACCTTGATAATCACAGAAGTAAGGCACTTGATTCATTTTAAAATGTTCATCACCTACGCACAGAACTCTCAGCATGTCCACTTGGACATGAAAGAAGAGCTTGGAGCATGAAAGAAGTCTCAAACAAATCACTCGTAAGTTGTTGAGTAGGGGAGTTGTTCGAGAGCTTTACTTTGATAATAAATTTACACTTCATTAACCAGGCAGTGGGGGCACACACCTTTAATCCCAGAGCTCGGGGAGGCAGAGGCAGGTGGATCTCTGTGGGTTCGAGGCCAGCCTGGTTTACAGAGCGAGTTCCAGGACAGCCTACACAGAGAAACCCTAGGTGACCTAAGAAATTCTACACTTTCTTTTTTCTCTAAAAGTTCTGTACTTTTCTTTTCATATGATATTTGGTAGCATTTGGATACCATATGTGTATAGCAACATGAAAAGTTATTTTACGGCAGAGGAAAAACATTTCAAGGTTAATGTTTGGCAAAAAAATAGCCCATTTCAATACAATGGTGCTCCTTGGGAAAAAGCTTTCTGAAAGCAAGGTGAGAACACTACTGATTGTCAAGAACCCACTCACTCACCTATATGTGTAAGGGCCTCTCTGTATCACCTTGATTTTACTACTGTTCTTCGCCACTTCATCTGGGTTTTGCACATCAAAGATCCAAAACTGTCTGTATACGTTGGTGCCTGTTTTAACCCAGTTTTTGAAAGCGATTGTTCCTTCTTCAAGGACCACTTGCTGTGAAAAAGAAAACAAGTTCAGTTGACTCTCTGTAACGAACATGAACCCCTCTAGGACCTTGTTTTGCTTAGTCAGAACAAAAGGAACACGTTGTGAGAACTTGTGTAACTTTGTCACGTCCTTGGAGCAGGAATGTTGTCCACCTTAAAAGATAAAAAACTCTCTTGGTTAATGTTTATGAAGAGAACCAGTGTGTGAATGGAGAAGCCATCCTTGTGGCTTTTAAAGGAAGCTTTCCAGTGAACCTGTGGCAATACTCCCTTAGTCAACAAAACAGTAAGGTAAGCTAATTCTAACAGCCATTATACAAGAGATGCTCTTGCCAGGTATCATCATCTAACTCTGAGAAAATGTTTCGATGAGGCAAAAGAGAAAAGCTGAGAGAAAGCTTGAGTACTATTGGGAGCTTTAAACAACAAATAATAACACTCCTTTCTTCCAAAGTTTGGAAATCCAATAGATTATGGCTAATCTTTATTAAACAAGGATTATAACGGTTGAGAATATATTAACATATACACAGATTTTTCTTTTGGGGATTTCATTCAATGTGACCTCTGTAAATCGGTTTATTTTTGGATCACCTGATTGTATATTTTCAAACAATACAACTGCTTTGTTTGTCATTGCATCACTAGTTTCCGAAGAAAAGAGCAAAATTGAGAAGGGGTGGTGTGTGTCTGTCTGTCTTTCTGTCTGTGTCTTTGTGTCTGTGTGTGTGCATGATACATATTAGAAACCACATATACCAGTTGTGCTGAAAATATACCAGAAGACCAGGCCCGAAACACCTTCCATTAGAAACTGCCTGCCTGGTCTATTTAGGAGCTTTGGGACTAAGCAGAAAGCCGCTAAACCCCTTAGGGTCCATTTCATTGTCTGCAAGGTAAGAGAGTTGCCATAGATGCTTGCCCAGCTCCTTTCCAGGGCTTTCACTCTCTGAACAGGAAGTCTGTGTAGTCATAGTAACCGGTGCAAACAGGGAGAGTTTGTTGCTGGTAAACCTTCCAATTCAGTAATTTGGGAAGATTGCCGAGGTTCAAGAGTGTTCAGGGGGAAGAGGAAGAAAGACTTCACAGAAAATTAGCCCAGCAGAGTCCATGAGTACAGGAACAACCTAACCCACTTTTCTTCTCCTCACCTGGAAATATCAATTCTCTGAATGATAGGATCAAGAAAGGATAGGGGGAAGTAACCTGCTTTTGCAGAGTACACAGAGTCTCCAAGAAAGCACGTTGCTGATACAAGTGCAGCCCAGGGAAATAAGAGCACAGTCATAAGAAAATCTGCACCACTGACCCTTACGCCAGTGCTCTCCTGCTTCATGCAGTTACTGGGTTTCTGTTTCATACACACACCCTGGTCATTCTTTGCTCTTAGTTGGTAGAAGTGAGATCATGTTGGTTAACGCAGGGAATAACGGATGTCCCTAGAGAAGAACAAGGCCGCAGGGCGGGATGTGTCTGAAAATCCTGTAGTACTGTAACCCATGCATACTGGAACAAGAGCATCTCATGTGATGTTCCGATCGCTATTGCTTGTCTATGAGAACATCCTATAAAAATATGCAGCCAAAACATTTAATTCCACACTAGCCCAGTACTAGAGCAAAGTCGCAAAACTGATTTCATCCACTTTCCTAAACATAAAGGTGTCTGTGAATGTTAAAGCTGAAGTCTGTGCTGATCTGCGACACAAGACTAGGAATCTACAGACCATAAAAACTTCAAGGCCCAACGTAATAGTTACTATTTATCTTGTGTCACTCAAAGTACAAATTTATTTCAGTCCTCATTGAAAATAAGTCAGTATGCACTTATGGAATTAGAAATGGTTTCTGACTTGTCTGTTTTGTCCTGGTCTTTGAACAGAGAAGCCACTTGCTGTTAGGGTGGGTCAGAAAGAGAGATATCACTTAAAGACTGAGATATGCACGCTGTCTTTGACAGTTATATGGCTGAGGGCTCCTTTACTATAATTGCAAAACCAACTATATATGTGTCTTATTCACTATCAGTCAAAGTTAGTGTGAAAATGAAAGCACCCTCATATAAATATTTTTTTTGTATTGGAGTAAGTGGAGCACAAAAATTTAAAGGAAAAAAAATCATGTCATCCACAGAAGACCCGTGAAAACTGAGAGTCATGTATAGAAGATGCAGTATACAGTGAAATTAGAAACTGTACTAGAAAGTTGATACTACAGACTTGTCTGAATTGGGGCAGATTATTTAATTTAGTTATGTCTTAATTTCCTTATAATGTAAAGTTAAGATATTTTGAGCCACATGAACTTAGCAGATTTAGAGGTGAAATACAGTGATGACATTTTAATGTGGTTTGCTTTTACCTCACAAATGAAGACGACAACCAAGAAATGTGAATGTGAGCAGCATGAACACACAGCAAGCATTCAGCAAGTGCTAACTGTATTCAGACTCCACATTAGAGTAAAACTCTAGCCTCATTTCCTTCCTCAAAATCTTGGGTCAAGTATTGACCAACTGATAGTCATATTAATACAGTCATGTGTACTCACAGTATTACAGGGCACGTTTTTTTCCTGCTACTTAAGCACTTGATATTTTTATCTCTTCTGTGTTAAACACTTCCTTAAAATCTTTAGCCTTTAAAGGAGGTCCTCCTCCCCTACTATCTGACCCTGGTCTATCAGTCTCATTAGGACTGGCTGCACCTTCTAGTTGAGAGAAGGGGCTACAGCAGGGATACAAAGTAAATAAATTGTAATAAATAAATAATTTTTCTCTTTTTAATTTTTTAAATATTAGTTACAGTTTATTAACTTTGTATCCCAGCTGTATTCCACTCCCTCATTCCCTCCCCATCCTACCCTCCCTCCCTCATCTCCTCCCTACACCTTTCCAAGTCCACTGATAGGGGAGGACCTCCTTCCCTTTCATCTGACCCTGTTTTATCAGGTATTTTCAGAACTGGCTGCATTGTCCTCCTCTGTGGTCTAGCAGGGCTGCTCCTCCCTTGGGGGGGAGGGCAGGTCAAAGAGCCAGCCATTGAGGTCATGTCAGAAATAGTCCCCTGTTCCTCTTACTAGGGTACCCACTTGGATACTGAGCTACCATGGGCTACATCCTAGCAGAGGTTCTAGGTTATATCCATACATGGTCCTTGGTTGGAGAAACAGTCTCATAAAAGACCCCTGTGCCCAGATATATTTGGTCCTTGTGGAGCTCCTGTCCTCTACAGGTCATACTAACTCCCCTTCTTTCTTATGATTCCCTGTACTCTGCCAAAGGTTTGGTTATGAGTCTCAGTATCTGCTTTCATACACTGCTAGAAATAAATAATTTTTTAAGGTAGACATTTGTCTCCATCACCATACTGTCAATATTCCTAGTACTGGTTCTATGTGAGAACAGCATATTCAAAAGTACTATGACTATGGTGGGAACGGCCAACCTCATTCTGCTTCGATTTGAGGCTCCTTTACCCAGGAGGGAATTCTCTCTTGCTATAGTAAATCTGGTCAAATGACCACATCTGTAGAGGTTTTAGGAACTATCAGATGCTGTTGTTTTGCTAAACTCTGCCATTCCAGCTGCCTTCTTATCATTTACCCATGATCACAGACAAGCATTACAGGACAGCTGGCTGTTGAAGTAGGTGGTGGTTGTTGCAGAGAGTTACAACCAGGAAAGTCCTGAGAATAAGTGCGTGTTTCCTGCTGGCTCAGCCTTGAATGGGACATCTTTATGATATCCTCTAAAGCTCAGGGAACATCACAAAGGAAGGACTAGAAAAAAACATAAGAGCTTGAGGAAGGGAAGGAATGTGGTGATATGCTGTCCCCAGGCATGCTATGGCTGCTTTACTCATGAACGCGTCAGAGTCGTTAGTACCTGAATATGATGCTCATAGGGTTGGTTGCAGCAGCATTTCATTAGCATTTCACTGGGGAGGGGTCATCGAATCCCACCTCTCCTCAAGGAAACAACACTAACTGAACTCATCTTGTCGGGCAATAAAGGAAAATGTCAGGTATGAATACTGCTTGAAGAGAAAATATACAATGAAGAGGACCATGAGGAGTGAATATGAGCAAAATGCATTCCATGAACAGTAGGGTTGAGAATTGAACTACATGATATTAAGCTGAGAAAGAAAAATGAACCCACTTGTACTGAGTTCTGTTTCCAAAGCATTGATGGTGAGCCATTTGTTTTGTAGCTATACGGAAGCATATGTGTTATAAGCATGTTGTTATTTTAAGTTACTTATCTGACTGCTCCTTCATCTCCAGGCATTATAGAGAAAAACAATTCTTACCTATTTAGCTTCTAAAGACACTTTTCAATAAGCTTTTAAATACTGAAAAAGTGTGACTTATTACATAATTCCAGGAATACTTCACCATATGTTGTCCAAATGCGGATTACCTAAAATTTATCATGATAACCATTTCATCTTATTAAATGTGACATTATTTTCAAAGCTACTTAAGGAGTATTCTTTCAAAGAATGGTTAGAACAAATGGTGCTGTGACTAACGGAGTAATTACTGAACATGAATATTTCAGTACTACTAAGCAAAATTTAACTGTATTTTTGTATGCCATGGAGAAAAATTGAATTTTTGTATTTTGAAAAATTGAAATTTGTATGACATTTGTAAAAGCCACCAAACATTTCACTGTGGGACACTGAGAGTGCCAAATACTGAGAGCACCACCTGCAAGGAGACCAGAGCTGCAACTCCGTTCAGGGTTTTGTCAGGAGCACACTCCTGGCAGCATCTGCCATGGTTTCTATGTTATCCTTGTTGTTCTCACAAGACCGATAAAGCCTCTAAAAACTGGTGGGAAACGTTTTATAGTTTTAATCTACAAACAAAGTAAAGTCTCCAGAAAATATATCTTGGGAAACAAACAGCAAAAATGAACTATTTGGCCAATGTTTTCTGGACTGCTTTAATCACTGCAAATGAGAGCAGCATGGCATCATCTTTTGCAATGAAAGAGTGCAATAATGTATAACTTTATGCTTTATAAATGAAAAAGAATTTGGAAAGTCATAAGCAATAGATTTCTGAATTTTTAATTATTAAATAAATGAAGTAAAAGCTGATAAATTTAAATGTTTTTTTTAAGAAACAAAGGAAAAAGAAAGACAGAAAAGGTAGTCATGATGCCAACTTTTGTGTTTGGAAAATAAAAGCACGTGGAATGTTCCTGTGTGAAAAGTAAGTGAATAACAGATTTTAATCCTGTGGTATACCAAAAGAAATCTGGAATCATTTAAAATTATTACATTTATTTGGGCATATGTACATGTGTGTTTGTGCATGTGTGTGTATGTGTGTGTGCGCAAGAACATGTGTGTATAAGCATGTATATGTGTGCCTGTGTGCACACACACACATATTCATGCATGAGGGCA
>REGO01000100.1:874226-924161 GCA_010120015.1 Rhombomys opimus | reverse complement strand
ATTTACTTTGTATCCCAGCCGTAGCCCCCTCCCTCATTCCCTCCCAATCCCACCCTCCCTCCCTCATCTCCTCCCTGCCCCTTTCCAAGTCCACTGATAGGGGAGGTTTTCCACCCCTTCCATCAGACCCTAACTTATCAGGTATCTTCAGGATTGGCTGCCATGTCCTCCTCTGTGGTCCAGTAAGACTGATCCTCCCTCAGGGACCATGTATGGATATAACCTAGAACCCTTGCTCAGATGTAGCCCATGGTAGCTCAATATCCAAGTGGGTTTCCCTAGTAAGGGGGACAGGGACTATTTCTAACATGAACTCAATTGCTAGCTCCTTTACCACCCCGCCAAGGGAGGATCAGCTTTGCTAGACCACAGAGGAGGATAAGGTCAGTCTTAAAGAGAATATTTTAACAATATTAACAAGAGTGACACATCATGATGAAAATATGAACAGTAATAGAAAAAAAAGATATTTTCTGAAAATAGATGCATAAATGTGTATGGAATTCACTTGGAATGTATTTTAACGAGCAATCTAATGTTATCTACAACTTGGAGAACAAAATGTCACATTGAGCAGGCCAAAGAGCCAAATTTACATTCTTAGAGGTCACTGCTGAATCTTCAAGCCCATAGTCAACAGTACTTCTATTCCAGACACAGAAAGCACACAGTGGAATCAGTCACGCCATGAATTTTCAAGAAAGAAACAACTTGAGCAATAAGATAGCACATACTATGGTCATTTAAGAACAAAGACTTGGGTTGGTTTTCATCATATTGTGTATCAGTACAGGTCTATGTGTCCATATATGCAGATGTATGTGGTGGATAGGGACAACTATGGGCATTATTCCTCTTCAGGCGCTGTCCACCTTTTCATTGTTGCTTGATGAGACGAGGTCTTTCACTGGCATCAGGGACTCAGTGACCATGCTAGGACGCTTAGCCATAATGCTCCAAGTATCTGCCTGTCTCCACCTCCAAAGTACTGGGAATAAAAACATCAGGCCTGGGCTTCTTACATGCATTCTGGGAATGCAGTTCAGATCCCCAAGCATTTGACTGACTGAGCCATCTCTCACGAAGCCTAGGTTTTCATCCTTAAAGATCATTGAACACAGTATTGTCAGCCAATGTGTTCTACAAGAAGTATACCTAGTCTTTTAGATATCTACTGTAACAATGACCAAACAGATATGAGTGGCAGATTAGCAATACCAATGGGCATAAATCATCTAAGGCCCAAAGTTTTTGGGAAGTCCTATCACTCTGGGAACATGAGTCAGAGGCAAATTTGAATTTTGTTCTTGCTAGGTGTGATTTAACTTGATGTACATCAAGAATTAGATAACAACCCCTTTTGATCTTTTTTTTCTGTTTGGTTTGTTCTGAAACTTTGTCAAGTTATACGTGAAAAATATCCGTTCTGTATACAGTAAGCTGACATGTTTGCCTTGTGAGGCAATTGTCAAAGCAAGATAGCCAATACACCTTCTAATTTTCTTCTGTTGATCAAAGAGTGAAGAAAATTAAAAAGGAAAAGCTAATAAGTTGTGTAGGGTTCAATATGAGACAAATTCCGGAAGCTGCCTGCCAGCCAGTTTTCCATCCTCAACACTGCCATTCCAGAATCCACACACCTTTATTTCTTCTTCATCTTGTTTTCCCACAGGTCCCTTACCATGGTTGGAGAAGACCTACAGCTGACATGCTTCTGTCCTGTTTATACATCAGTTAGTGTGTTTGCTCCATGAGGAAGGGTCATGTCCATAACATCCTAGAAGCCTTCAAATACTGTCCACACTGACTCAGAGCTTTGAGTTTTAACAATTATGTTGTCAGGCTTTGTTTTTGATTTCATGGTAAATATTTAAATAAATTTTAACCTCTTTTCTGAAGTATATTTACCATTTTTACTCTGACACTTTAATAATTTTTTTTCTCTCTCCAGAAGTTATTATATATATATTATTGTTAATCATATTATATTATTATTATATTATTATTTATATTATTATTAATATATATTATTGTATATATTATTTATTAGTAGCAAAGCAGAAAATCTTTTAACAACTGAGATTTAAAAACAGGTTTAATGAAACATGTTACCCCTTTTAAAAATATTTCTTTGAACTTCAGAATTTAGTATTTTATTCAGTGATGTGTTGTCGTTTGCTTTTGCAGGTTGTGTCATGGTTACAACGTCTCCTTTGTTTTGAGATTATGAAAATACTACCCCTTACCCAACAGTCTGACTTTTAAAAACCCTTCATAGTAGTACTTTAAAGAGCTGATTCACGAAGTTCAGCTCTTGTGAAAAGAGGAAGTGTAAAAAGTTGAGTAACTCAAATATTGGGACATATTTGAGAGGTAGATGACAGATGCATTACAAGAGTTACAGAAGAGTAGTCACATGAACTCACACCTGACTCCCATTTGGTCACAATAGGATCTGAAACCCAGCAAGACAAAGTCCCTCTGTCACCAGTGGAAGAGGAAGCCTACAGAGTCTCTATACAGCTTCAAGCTTAATGAATAATCAGATGCCGGATATAACCATTAAAGCATATGTTTTTTTATGAAAATATGCGTTTTTGGTGATTCACAAGAGTTGACAACTGTTTTAGAGATTTGAGTTGTTTTCTCTGACATTTCAGCAAATGAAAAGCAACATCTCTGTATAACTTGGATTTTAATTGTAGGTTGTATAGACAACAAAAATTCCTAATACTAAGATAGTCATAAACTGACAGTTCTTGACACAGCGAGCATTTAGTATCCGCTAGACAGTGAACTGCTTCATTTGGATTCCTTCAGTTGTCCACCATGCCACCTTACTAACCTTTTCAGGAAAATTTAACGTCTCCAGGGTGATGTTTGCCGAAACAAAACAAAAACAAAAAACCCAAAACATTAAATCTTTTTCCTGGGGAAGAAATGATGAACGGTCCAGCTAGATAGCTTATGGGTAAAATCTCTTACCATGCAGACATAAGTACCTAAATTTATTCCCTGAAAATCATGGTGAAAGTTAGAAAAAGACAGCCAAAACCTGTCCTACGACCTGAGCCGTGGTAGACACAAGCCCCTCCCCTACCAAACTCAATAATAGCACATTAAATAAAATAGGAAATAATAGATGTGTTCTTAATATCTGGTTTTATATAGCCTTTTCAAATTACATGCTGAGAAATGAAATTAAGGTCATCTAATATTATATTGAGAGGAGTAATATGTGTGTACACTACAAACAATGAACAAAGAACGGGTAATAATTAATAATCAAAACAAATAAAATCGCCTGCTTATGTCCTATAAATTATATCTCAAACCATCAGTTAACAAAATAACACTAAGGAAACCATTCATTACTTAATGTTCAGAGGGTAATAAAAATTATCCATGCAGGCATATTTTACACCTGTATATTACATGTATGCACATGTAGAATATGGGCGTACGTCTAGGCTTTTCAATTTCTAGCTTCTTGACTGAATGGAAGTACTGAACGCATGATATATAGTGCTTGTTTCATTAAGAAACAGAACGCTGAAATGTTGCAGAACAATTCTCATAAAATGCTGACAAGAGAAATGTCATTACTTTCAAAAGAAAGTACTTTGACATTACTTTCAAAAGAAAATTCTAAGGATCCTCTCAAAAACGAAATGCAGAATATGAAGGCACGCTGTAGCCTAACATTACCCAAATGAGCCAAAAGAGAGAGTGTAACAGAAGCATCCCACATTAAAAACATAAAATAACCTTACTTACATGCTTAATAGACGCCACTGGAGGAGCTGTTGCATTAATGAGAAAGAATGAACAGAGAACACCTCTGTATTTGGGGAACCGTCTCATGTGGGCATGGCTAGGTCAATATGCAAATCTCATGAAGTAATGAAAAGTATTGGCAGACCCAATTCTTACGTGAACAATTTACTAACATGACTTAACTCTCCAAGGAGAGGAAAAGAAAAGTGAATGTTTAAGTTATGAAAATAAAAGCCCTAAGGAAATGTTCATTTCAATATAGTTTTTCAGAATGCAATATTTGTTCATATGGTACAAAATGAGGCCAAAAGGGTAAAAGGAGAAATAATTCAAGTGAGAGAGAGAGAGAGAGAGAGAGAGAGAGAGAGAGAGAGAACTTAAAGTACAGTGCATTCAAATAGCAGGATGTGGCACTAGTTAACAGTTAAACCAACCATTGAGCAGGTATGTCATGAATTAAAAAGAAAAGCAGAAAAAATTATTCAGATAGTTAGCTTGAAGGTATATGTGGCAGAAAATCAAAGCATTTATTATAATTGAGGAAAAAACAAATTTTAATGCTAAGGTATTCTGTTGCAGAGCCAGGCTACAGAAGAGTTCTTGAAGTGTGGTGTTAAAAAGAAAGTTAAGAAAGAATACATTAGAAAAAAAAAATAATGGCTTAGCCTGTGCTGGCCCTTGGATTAAACAAAATAATATGCTTTTTAGGTCTAAAATAATACAATTTAACGCTGTTTAAACAGCAATAAAATTGAAGCACACAATAAATGTATTAAGACAGAAATATATGCATTTTTATTAAACATCAGATTTGGTGATTTTGTTCTATTTATTAAGCATCCTTAATGAAACCGACCATTCTGTGTTTAAAAAAAAATTAAAAACAAAAAATGCGTAAATGGCATTGATATTTGTGTCTTATAATAAAAAACTCAACAGCAGCACTCAGTTTCTGAAAGAGTTAAGTATGCATACTGGCCCACAGGCAGAGCCGCTGGCTGTTTGAAGGCACGGGTAGAAACTTAATTAGACTTCCTTGTAAAGGCAAGGAAGATACATTCTAAGAAGCATCTTACCTAACAATGGCTTATTTCAAATTTCACCACATAGAAAATAATACATCTTTTGTGCTTTTGGTTGCTGTTGAATGAAGAAGTGTGATCTTCCTGTCCTGATATTCAAAGAAGTACTTGGCATGACCACTGCCCCTGAGTGACACAGAGGCTTCAGGTGGTAGTTTTATATATAAAACCATCTGTCAAGCCCAGTGAAAGAACGCCTCATTTCTCCAGATTGGTTCTTGAAGATCTATTCTTGGAAGAGCCAATATCTTATGTCTTTCAAAAAACTGCTACTTCTCAAAGCAAACCCTAGAGCTCTTTAAAAAGTATGCTTAGGAGACTAGAGAGTTGATTCAGCAGTCGAAGAGGACGTGCTGCTCTTGCTGAGGATCAGGATTTGGTTCCCAGCACAAACATGGTAGGAAGTTCACAGCCATTCATGACTCTAATTCCAAGGGATCTGATACTCTCTTCTAATGTCCATGTGCACCAAGAACACATGCTGTGTGTATACATATATGCAACCAAAGCAGTCATACACGTACAATAAATAAATCTTGGAAAAACTGTGTGCTTATGATTTTCAATCATTCATTACGTTAAACACGGGAACACCTTATACTCCAAGAATTTTTTTTTTAGTTTCAACAAAGTATAATCTAATACTTTGTAACTATATAGACATGGAAGGTTCATATAATGATTCTATATAAGAATGTTTATATATACATATGTATGTATATATATCCTGAGTAAAATGTTTTTCTTGGAAGGCTATGAATCATATAGATGTGTTTATCTATCTATCTATCTATCTATCTATCTATCTATCTATCTATCTATCTGTCTGTCTATCTATCTGTCTGTTGTTTTTTTTTTAAGTCAGGGTTTCACTATGTTGCCCTGGTTGTCCTGGAACTCATACTGTAGACCAGGCTGCCCTTGAATTCACAGAGATCCACCTGTCTCTGCCTCCCTAGTGCTGGGAGTAAAGGCATGCACCATCACCACCTGGCTCAATAAAGACTTTTACTATATTCAATACACCAAATTTTATAATTTTCAGTTTAGTTATGACTCAAGTTGTGAGATGCACATATTTAACACATGCTTTGGGTGTCTATGAAGTTCAGACATAAGTGCTTGGCTTCACACAGATTCAGATTTCAATCTGAAAGAAATTATGGGAACTGATAAAATGTCATCAGCTTCCTAGGAACGGTTAATAAGTTGCTGAAATAATTTATTTTCTAAATATTTCGCTAGTTACAAAAGTCGGAAGTGTTTCCTATGGTGTTCTATTTTGGTTTTGCTGTTTGTTACTCCTTTTTACTTTCACTAATTCTTTGTAGAATAAGTTCTACATGCAGATGATAAGTGTCAGGTAAGTGTCTCTTTAGAATCCAACTAAGTATAAACGTTCTCAGGATATCTGACGCTAGGTGCGCATTGGTATTGTTTATATTTTATACATAGATTAGTGAGCATGTACTTTACATACATGGTTCTTACAATCTCATGAACTGAAACTACTAGTACATGTACAGGCATACGGATATTTACATACATAAACCGGTTACAATAAGAACATGTAAGAAAACATATGTGCTGCATACTATTTATAACGTGAGCAGAAACAGCAAAATGTGATAAATAATCTTGGGAGTAGAAAGTTATTTAAATTTAAGGAACACATTAAATTTTTTTTTTGGATATCAGCCACAGCAAATCAATAGTCCTGAAAAACCAAAAAGAAAATAAAAACAAAGAGATCTAAATGCTACAGAGATCCACCTGCCTCTGCCTCTCAAGTGCTGGGATTAAAGGACTGCACCACAACTGCTCTTTTGTTTTGTAGTTTTATAAATACATCCTAGAAAGCATTAGACTCCAGAAGATGAACAAGTGGCAAGCTCTCTGTCTATAGTGCATATATGACAGACAGATTGTAAGTTCAGAATCATCCTAAAATACAGAACTCTCTATTGCCCTGTGTATGACTTGTGATAGACATTGTTGCCTGCTTGGATGAAAGAGCAGAAGAGGAAATGCTCACTTTAGGATCTCTACAATCAAGGTGTGGGTAACGGAAACGTTACTAACTCGTCCATCCTTGTTTTATCCCTGACTCCACGCAGCAACATTAATGTTTGCTTCCAGTTATTGAGCATTGGCAATGATTCACGGATTTCATTCTGTGGACTACACAGAAGGAATCATCGTTCTGTCTCTTTGAGGTAGGTTTAGGCATCATGAATCCTGTGTTTATGCCAGCATCTGTCAACCTCATTGTGGCTGTCCCCTCCCATACTCCTAAATGTAACTTTTCTCTTTTCTTTCTGGTTATAGCTTAAGTAAACAGTGGCCAGTTGTAGACCTTTATGAACTATGGAATGTCACCTTCAAGTGACTCTACAAGTGAGCAAGTTGTGACTTTTGTACTGCTTAAGGAGAACAAAGGTCATGGACTTTCAGGACACGGGTTTGTTTTCTGGGCTCTGGAGGCCCACAGTATCCTGGCTGTAGTTGGCATTCTGTAGTTAGCTATATTAACCATTCTATTCTCTAATGCCTCCAGCTCGTGGGTGAGAGTGTAAGGTGAGATGCTTGTGGAATCAGAGTATGTTTTGTGGTGCGCTGTGATATTGCCTTTGTTAGAAACATGGTGTTTTGGTGTTCAGACTGTATATCCTAAAGATGTCACATATTTTTCCAAGCTCAGTGTATAGGGCTGGTGGCACCATCCTCCATTTGTTGTAAGAACTAAAAATATTTTCTGGATGTGATCCAAGATTATTGCTAGGCCTGTTTTTCCTCTCGTTTTCAACAGTCCCCTGGGGAAAATTTTGATAATCACACTAGTTGCAGGGAAGAGGATAAGGGTAAGTAAATATTGGAAGTGAAATAAATCAATGAATTAAACACAGTAATCATGTTTTGTTTTGTTTTGTTTTGTTTTGTTTTGTTTTGTTTTGTTTTGGCAAACCTATTAAAACCCATAAGGATGAGTATGTCAGAAGAAGACAGAATCCATAGAATGTTTCCAGAATGGTCTTAGCTCCTTCTTATCTTTTTCCTGTCTTAGTTGTCTTACATTCACTGAGTTCTTGTTTATTTTTGACTCTTTGATATCCTGTTTGGGATTTAATTTTCTTTCAAAATGACAGCTGCTTTTAACATGACTTTGGGATTGCATCCAAACCAATATATTGCAATTCCACATACATGAGCACAAGTTCTTGGGTTAGAGGAAACCACAAGTTCCTGTGGTCCTTGACTCCTTTTATAGATATGCCCATTTTATCAGTTTAACAGATGTTTCTATTTTACTGCTTCCAGTGGCAACTCACCACCTCTAAACAATGTGAAATGTGTTTCAGCCCAAACTGCAGTGTGTTCTGCAGCTTCCTCTCTCGACCTCACACAAGTCATTCTGTTGTAAAAACGAATGTGAAATGCTTCAAATGACCAAAATTAAAAATTGAACACAAGCATTGAATTTGTGTTATTTGCCGAGCACCTTCTGGCTCACAGGCTATGTAACTTTGGTAAAGGAAGCACACTGTGGTAATATCTTCTTTTATAAATTTTGGTGCAAATCAATGATTTTTATTTATAAAACGACTGTCCACGACTAGATCACACATTGTGTTTTCATCTAATCCTATGTAAATAAAATTAGGATGAAATAATGGCATATAAATTATTTTAGAAAAACCTAATGCATGACTGTGTCTTGAAGAATCTGATTTAATTTATAAAGGTGAAGCTTGATCTATACATTTCACTAAGTTAATTATCACTACTCAGTAAGTCATAAACTTTAAAAAAAATATTTCAATATTTTAAGACTTTTCTAGTTAAAAGAAAGGTAATAGCAAGTCTTCCGAATTAACATCCTCAGACCTGTCACAAAGTAATTTAGAACTTGCAGCTCTGAAAGTCATGTGCTGCTTGCTATCTTGCAGAGATGACCTTTGATACTGCGGGAAGTACTGTCAAAATTTTCCCTTTTGAATACGTGTGTGTGCATGCAGCTGCTCCTCCACGTGAGAGTGAGCTACAAGTTTAGGTTGTGTGTCCTCATCAATTGTGGTCCACATCACTTTTTTGGAAAAGGGTCTCTCATCGAACGTAAAACTCGTGGATTCTGCCAGGCTGGGTGGAACGTAGCTAAAAGCGTTTGCCTGTCTCTTATTCTCTAGTGTTGGGGTTACAAAGGTGCACTACTGTGCTGCCTTTTTGCCTGGGTGCTGGGGATCTGAACCCCAGTCCTCACGGTTGCACAGAGGGACTTCTTCAGCCTGATCAGGTGTCCTTAAACAGACAAAAAATAACCTAATTTGTAAACCATCATTTAATTCATCTTGTGGGGTCAGGAAGAGTGTTTGAAATGATGTTTTTTTGTTGTTGTTGTTGTTGTTTTTTTTGTTTTTTTGTTTTTTTTCGGAAACAGAATGAAAAAGAGAAATATTCATATATATATATATATATTTCTATAATATATACAATATATAGGTGGTAATACATAGTAAAAGACCATATGACTACATTGTTTAATTCTACATATATTTACAACACTTGAGTGTCTCTGCCATAGAACTTGTGCATCCTCAAGTTCAATTTATGGGTAGTAAGGTAGAAGATCACAAAACAAGTGCCTGTAACATATTCACTGGAAATTATTTTTGTATTTTGTACCAAATATCCTAGTGTTTGAAACAGTAACCAAGACATAATTTGGGGCAAACTTCTGCTGAATGAATGGTAAATAGCTTAAACATCAAATTATGTATGTACTTAAAAAAAAAAGAACAATTATATTAAATAGTTGCCTTTTCCAATTATTTGATACATAATATAATAATAATAAGAATTATTATTCTTATTATAAGAATAATAACTTCCTAGATGTAAATCTTTCGGTTTAGTAGACATTAAGGATGCAGTGTGACCAATAACCACTGTAGTCCGGCTAAACCAAAAACTGAATGTGTTAAATATATACCATACGCTTACTCCACATCAGAAAATATTTTTATACATAGTAAAAATGTTTCCAGTCTATATGATATTTGTTACATAATTACACTGCACAAATGAATGACATACTCCTATGAAATGCTTTCCCTAAATATTTCAGATGATCTTGTGTGCAAATTCTATAAAAGACATCTATAAAAGAAGGCTTCATATCGATAGGAGTGAAAATGAGTTTCAAGATGTCAGGCAGAAAGAAACATGGCCCCCATGCAATATGAAAGTTTTGATGGCATGAAAAAGGTGGCAGCTATATTAGCTTTTTGAATTTATTAGCTGAGTAGTGGTGACACATTTCCTTAATCCCAGCACTCAAGATGCAGAGGCCATTGGATCTCTGTCAATTTGAGGCCAGCCTGGTTTACAGAGCTTGTTTTAGGACAGCCAGGGCTACAAAGAGAAACCCTGTTTCAAACAAACAAACAAAAGTATGCAAACTTTATTGTAAACTGGTAACAAGCTAAACATTGACTGTCAAATGGGAGGGAACTTTGGGAGGAAATGGGAGGAGTAGAGGGTGGGAAAACTGTAATCAGAATATATTGTCTAAATTTTATGAGAAATTTCATTATTTTATTTTATTTTATTTTATTTTATTTTATTTTATTTTATTTTATTTTATTTTATTTTATTTTATTTTATTTTATTTTATTTTATTTTGTATTTTGGAGACAGAGTTCTTCTGGTTAGCCTTGGCTGTTCTGGAACTTGCTCTATAACCAGGCTGGCCTCGAACTTAGATCTGCCTGCCTCTGCCTCCCAAGTGCTGGGATTAAAGGAGTGTATCACCATAGCCCAGCTAAGAACCTATATTTTTAAATATGGGAGGGGGATGTTTATGTAATGCATGATTTACTTATTGAATGTTCATTGGAATCTTAAAGAGCTCTAGGTTAGGATTTCAAAAGATGGTTAATTCCAGGGAAACAGCCCAAAGTTCTATGTTTACACTTGTACCCATCTGTGAGCTGAAGTTTATTGCCATCTACAGAGACACCATCTAGCTGAGTTAAAATACTAAGCAACGCACAGACGTTGACTATTTGCTGAATCACAAATATAAAAAAGTATTAATTGTGGCATTTTCTGTGAAAACTTGAGTCAAATTTCTTCTTCTCTCAAGAGAAGTGTTAACAGGATGAACCCTTAAATATCAAAACAAAAGCCATAAATGACAATACCCAGGAGAAAAGAACAGTAAATAGAGCCTTGTGGTGTCTTGTCTCAGGAGAGCCTCTGCTTCTGCCTCTAGATAGTGATAAACACTGAGTCAGAATTAATACAGAGATAAGCCAAGAACACAACTAGCATCAGAAGAGGTACGAGCAAGAACACAGCTTCTACATGGTATAAATGTAGAACAATGAAGCTGTTCTTCAAATCTAATAGCAGAGCCACAGAGAAACCCCAGCCCCATAAACACACTGCTGTGACAAACCACACAAATTACATTATGTTATTAAATTAAGATCTTAAGGAGAAATCTTATAACAGTATATTCTCTCTCTAGATATAGAATATATGTATATAGTACGGATGATAAAATAGCAAACAGACATCTCAAATTTGAAATAAAACAGAAACTGGATTAAAAATCAATTTCATGTATATATATATATATATAAGCTATCATAAAATTTTCACATTTGAATCTATTGACATACCATTTATCATGACTGCATAAATAATAAGAATACTGAGAATACAGAAGGTATTACCTGAATATTCTTACCAACAAAATATGGAGACTTAGCAGAATGCCAGCCAAGTTTGCATTCACTGATAACTTGGGTTGTCATGGCAAGCTCATAGTCGCTGAGTTTCTAGGCAACCTCAGGCTCCACAGACTGCACATACTTAGGACTCCACTAATCTTTCATCATCTTTGGAGAACGAATACCACTGTTGTGGTACCAAGTTCAGCCACGGATTTCTTAACTATCTAGTAGATCAGTGGCCCTCAAAGGTCCCCTGTGTGGGTATTCTTGTCCGTGACACAGTATTTGTACCAGGAATTCTGTGAATATTTACAGTGCTAAGTGCATAAAATTAAGTATAGAAAATCATCAGTATTTCAGAGAAGTATTCATTCAACAAACAAGATGAAACACAACATCTAGCTCTTCAGAGAGAGTCAATTACATAATTCTAAAGCTAATAAATTTACTGCCATTTAATATTAAATGTTTTGTAGCATGCTACACATTATATCACTTCAATTTGTATTTAATAATTACAGTTTAGTAATTACAGGTAAGCTGGATCATATAAAGTAAAAATTATCTGATATTGTGGAAGTATAGCATATCTACAATATATAAGTAATACATTTAAGTGCCCAAGAGACAAAGAATTGCACAGATCTAGGAGCAAGCACAGCCGTGATTTGGAAGACACAAGTGTTAGCATTTTCTCTTCCAAACGTATTCATCCCTGTATTACCCCAGTGCCCACTGAGGCTAACTATTCCTGATGCCCTGAATTTTAATTCACTAGGCAGTATTGCCAACCATTTAATACAACTACAGTAAATCTGTTCAAATATTGCTACAGAGTATTGCATCACAATATAAATTAAAACATAAAACATCAGTTAGGAGAATGAATGTATGTTACCAATAAAGCAATTGTGCCTTCAATTTTGCTTAATTCCAACACCTGGTTTTGTATACTTTCTGTACAACCAAACTATTACCATGAAAACATCTTATTGTAGTGATTTGCAGATTGAAAATTTTTATTTAAGTTTAGTATTTTAGTGTTATTCATGTGCCCTCCTGACCATTTCATCAATGTTTCAGTAGCTTATGTTAAATGAATTACATTGCAGTGATGAAACATCTAACTTGAGAAAAAAAAAAAAAAAACAAAGTTGCAAAATCACCTCTCAAATAGTTTACTTAGATGACTGGCTGACTTGTGCTGTGCCAGGAAAGCCAGCAGCAGGGACTGTCTGTGACCTCTGTTTATTATTATCGGCCACCAGAAGCAGGAAAAGACATATTCTTCTTTCTGAAAGATTCCAAGACAACCACACTGCTGCAAAATCTTAATAGGCTAAAACCTCAGTTATAATATTAATTGTGATTCTTTCTTTAGAAAGAAAAAGACAATCTGCATTTAACAGTCTTCTTAGGATAGATGGGTAGATAGACAGATGATAGATAATAAAGCGGTGTACATAAATATACCTTTTAACCCCATTAAGATGTGCCTTGAATTCAACAGGTAGATATACATATATTAACGCTTGAATAATTTTGAATACTTCTGATTTCTCTTGTATCATTTAGTAACATAGTAACTAGCAAGATTACAGTAAAAATAGCAGAGTTGACCAAGTACCTATTTTATTTCTTAATTAAAAGTTTAACAGGATATTTGAATGTATATAATACTTCCTATTTCTTCCTCTCTCTGTGGGAAGAGAAAAACCCAGTTATACCCTAAACTGTACAAGAACAAGCAAATAATCCCATCAAAGTAAGAGGTTTTAGTTTTGCAGGCACAAGCTTGTTCATCAAATCTTTAGTCTACATAATTTGCACTTAATTACGCAGAAGTAATTACCAGTTAGAAGTCCGATGGCAGAGTGCAAGGCCACAACGTTTAAAGGAACTGTCAAAATGCAGTTGCAAGGTTAGAGAGTCACATTGATAACTCCGGTCCTGTTTGCCCCAAGTGCTGGGTCAAATCACAGCTGCTCACCACACAGCCCCACCTCCAAGTATCCAAGAATGGCTGTGGAAATTTGATTGACACTCCGGTGCGGCAGGGAAGCTTCTAAACCAAAGTAAACCTTGGCACCCAGCATTTGCTAACCTGTCTAGCTTGAAAATGAACTGCTCTTAAAAAAGAAAGAGAAAGAAAGAGAGAAAGAAAGAAAGAAAGAAAGAAAGAAAGAAAGAAAGAAAGAAAGAAAGAAAGAAAGAAAGAAAAGAAAGAAAGAAAAGAAGGAAGGAAGGAAATAAGAAAAGAAGGAAGGAATGAAGGGAGAAAGAAAGAATTACTCTTTGGAGTTTCAAAGAACAGAGCAACGGATACACCTCCAGGGAAAACGACACTTACATCCCAACAGCAAGTCCCTTGACAGAAGTCTCTTGCCTAAGACACACAGGTGTCATAGGCATATGTAGGACATTATACTCAGAATATTTATCTCAGAAAGACACGAGCATTTGTCTTTGAGATGAAGAACACTCCATTCAAGGATAGCATTGCTTGTGAGGAGAACACTGGATTAAGCCACGTAAAACTACCAAGCTCAGACTTAAGATACACCATACACATACACCATTAAAGATGATATTTGGTGAGTCTAATCTGTATGCCTCTATCGATCTATATATGTATGCAGCAAATAATACATTTTACATATATCCAGTAAATATGAAACATAAAGATACTGTAAAACACCTGATCATTATAGTATATGCTAAATAAGTCCAGGTATTAATGATATTTCTCCATAATCATGCAAGGCTATACATCTCCAAGAATCAGTGTTGATAACATTCTTCGTCGTGGGTTCATTTATCATGTGAACCCTTTGTGCTCAGAACACAGCTAGGAGGAAAGAAACACGTATCTATGGCAAATTGTTGTGTAATAAGTATCACTGCAGTTCTCCACGAGGCATAAGAGAGTCCAGTCTGATCTTATGAAGAGCAAATGTTCCCTGGCTTAGAGTGTTCAGTCTAGAGCCGGTTACCTAGCATTTAATCTTTTATTATTTGGTTATCTCCCTCTCCTCACAAGATTGCTATGACATGGAGCATGAGCTTTTCACTGGAGAAATGAACAAATTCAAAGCTTTATGAATTGAATAGAAATATTACTAAACCCCACCCTCACACGTCAGCATTTCAAAACAGCAGGGTAGTCAAAAGCTTGTCTGGGGCTGTCCTTGTGTTTTATGGCAGTCATGGCTGCCAGTGATCAGGTCAGTTACCTACAGTTGGATAAGTGCAGACCTTAGAGGAACTGCTATTTCTTGAATCTGCTAACACAGCCAAGCCTATCTACTGACAGCTCTGTCAAACCTTGCTGTGCTTAGAAAGTTTCTAGTATCTCACTTTGGAGACACGCATCTTATGCTTGGGAGACTATGTACCTAAGATTTGCTGGCTTTGGGGCCCGAGAGAGGCCGAATAGGTTGTGTTCTTGCTTCCTGAGTATCAAATCCTGGGCTTTACACATAGCATGGTATAAAATGGGATGTCACTTGTCTGTAGTTCTAGCACAGTCAGTGGAGATGGAAGCATGGTGACCAGAATCAAGGGCTCCAGGTAATTCTCAGCTTTATAGCGAACTCAGTGATAATATGGAGTATGAGCAATCCTCTCTCTCTCTCAAAACCAACCAACCAAACAAACAAACATTCATAAAATGAAGAACAGGAACTACTAGAGAAAATGAGGTTTTTTGATTGTCATAAAATCCACATTTATACAGACATGAACACTTGTTACTACAGCCCACAGCCCTTCTCATCCAGTCTACCTGTGATACATGTAGTCTTTTCTCATTGTCCTAACACCACAGGAGGTGGCAAAGCTGTGGCAACTCATTGTCTAATCGTGATCATGTAATAGGGGAGCCTTCAGATGTCCAAAAATCGAGAAACACTTCAAAGTCCATTCATGATGCTGAAAGCCCACAAAATGTATTGCCTTATTCCCAAACTGGCATGTTCTCCACTTGTTCTCTCTGTTCTCTCTCTTGTCATCTTGAATCCAAGTTTCTGCCCCATGCAGAAAGCATTGCTCTCGTTTTCTGTGCATGTTATTATTTTTTTTGTTTTGGTGACACAAATTCACTTTATCCACACTTCCAGGATATCTTTGGGTTTTCTATGCATTGTCAACTGTACTCAGTTGCTAGAAGGGCATTAATTAGCTTAAACTTTTCATTCAGTAGGTTTTAAAACATTTATTTATTTTTGTATAAGTTACAGCTTATTTACTTTGTATCCTAGCTGTAGCCCCTTCCCTCATCCCCTCCCAATCCCACCCTTCCTCCCATATCTTCTCCCATGTCCCTCCCCAAGTTCACTGATGAGGAGTTCCTCCTCCCCTTCCCTCTGCCCTAAAGAAGCTGAGCAAGAGGAAGGACCCAGGCTAAGATGATCAATTCTCATTCAGAAAAGCAAACGGGATAGACGTAGGAAGAGGAAGAAACCAGGGAAGAGGACAGAAGCCTATGGCAGAAGGTCTTTGAAAGACTCTACCCAACAAGGTATCAAAGCAGATGCTAAGACACATAACCAAACTTTGGGCAGAGTGCAGGGAATCTTATGAAAAAAGGGGGAGGGAGATATAAGGACCTGGAGAGGACAGGAGCTACACAAGGAGAGCAATAGGACCAAAAATCTGGGCACAGGAGTCTTTTCTGAGACTGATACTCCAACCAAAAACCATGCATGGAAATAACCTAGAACCCCTGCACAGATATAGCCCATGGCGGCTCAGTGTCCAAGTGGGTTCCATAGTACTGGGAACAGGGACTGTCTCTGAGATGAACTCAGTGGCCTGCTCTTTGATCACCTTCCGCTGAGGGGGGAGCAGCCTTGTCAAGCCACAGAGGAGGACAATGCAGCCAGTCCTGATGAGACCAGATAGGCTAAGGTCAGAGGGTTTTATATTTTGAACTGAGAAGTTCTTTGAAATATTTGAAATTAATCTGCTTCAATGGATATACCCTGGATCATTCTCCTTATATGATACAACTGGAATTCCAGAAAAATATTTGCAAGTAGTCAAATACTTACTCACATATTACCATGAATTTGTTGCTGGGCCAAATTTTTCCCAGGTCTCCATATATGGAAAACAAACAAACAAACAAACAAAAATCTTTCTATTTAGTCTGAGCTACATATTTTAGAGTGATAACTGATACAAGGACAAGAATTAGAAAGTTGACTATATATAATACTAATAGTAGTAATATGAAAAAAGAAAGGTTAAATCGGTATATCTGGTTAATATGTGATATTTAAAAATTAGCGAGAAAACTTAAGGTTATTTAATATAAGATCAATCTTCTAGCTCATATCTAAATCTTTTCTGTCTGTCAGTGTAAAGTTCTTAGCAGGTTTTTCCTGTAAGAACTGGATGTTTTAGGACTGTTCTCATTATTATCATAGGCAGATTACAATTAAAATAACAAACTACTCTTTGTTCATTTGGTCATAAGAAACTAACATTTCTTGCCATTTTCTAAGAAAGCAGCCATTTCTATTCCCGATCCAGAGTATATAAAAGGAGATAAGTTGCTAATGGAAACGAGTTTAAAGGTAAACTTGTTCATAAAGTACACACACAAGGAGTGTGCCAACAGAAGGTAGACAGTAATACAACCTGATACAGGCTGACATCTAGGACAAGGCACAGAGCAGGGGTGCGTGGCCTCTTTCTCTGAATGAGTCAGGGGTCAATCAGTTATCACCTGTCAGTGCAGAGGAGGGGTGAAGGAAGAAGGCATTTCACCATGCTCAGAGGGATTTAGAAACCTCTGCAGAACTTCCCAAGAAGGAAAAAAATTTTTTTTTTTTTTTTGTGGCTTCAGAATAATTGAGAGACTGGTCATTTTAAATTAACCAAGCACCCAGTTCAGGCGCTGTTAGAAATAACATGTGTGTGTCACTATAAAAGTTAAAAGGAATTAGTATGCTGCTAAATATGATAACTTCATGCAAAAAAATTGTCTCAAAATTTATAATTAAGGTAAAGAGAGAAGACACTGAATGCATTTACAAGCCTTTTATTTTGATACTTAGTATTTTGAAACACTAAAGAAAGCCCATTTGAATTTAGAAAATGAGGGAATATATGTTGTATTGTTATTAAAATATAGCAACTTGAATTGAAAGTGATGAGATGAAAAAGTGGCATATATATAGCTGGAAGTAAGTAGCTTAATTATTTTTAAACCTAAAGTGTTTTAAAGTAAAAATATCTATAGGTAAGTGTTCAGATCTGTGTTCTTTCTTGGGTAATACACTATTTATAAAGAACTTAACATTTTTACCTGACTTACGGTAGAGAAAACATTTCACCTTACAGTGAATGCTAAGGTAATGGAAAACCAGCATTCACAATTAGATCCAAAGAAACAAACAAATAAACAAAACACTGAAGATGGGTGAATAGCAAATAAAACAAAAAGTAAGTGATATATTATCATGAAAAGGAATTAAATGCCAATTAAAAGACTTTTTGTAAATATTTAAAATCACAGAAGGAAAAAAAAGTATTCAAATAAAACTATGAATTTTCCTGTTTTTCACTTTATTTACTCCTAATATGACAATAACCTGTATTCTAGGTCTGTGCAATGATAGTTTTTTCAAAAAGCTTTAACATAGTCTCCTAGGTATTTTTTTTTTCCTTTTACTTCTTGCGTTTTAATAACTGTTTGCTCCCCACAGTTGACTCATTTCAGAATCACCCAGACCCACCACAGGAGCAGAGGCTCTTCTGGCACCAGACAATCATAAACTCTAGTGACCTTCCCAAAAGTCAGGCTATCTTGGGGCAGTATGAGGACAAGAACACTTTTCCATGTGGACAGCACTCCCTGGCCTTTGTCCGCAGTTTGTCCTGGAATCCATTCTCCTATTTCTCAACCCAATGAGGCAATAAGGCAGAGCAGGTGGCTTACCCAGTCATGAAATGGATGCTTATCATCCTAACACAAGGACTGGACTGCTTTATATTGAACTTAATTGAGCTACACCTTATGCAAATGGGCAAATATTTGACAACTGAGTAAATTTTCATAAAAAGACAACTAGGGAAATAACATTGTAAATAAAATAATAAATTCTACCTAAATGTTGTCTTGAAGTCTTTCTTTCCTGAGGCTAAGAAAAATTAAGGCTATTATCATGAGTGTTTTCAACCTCTTTGTGTACATGGACAGAATTTGATTGGAAAGTGGGTGGCACAATTGTATAGTGTACATAATTGCATCATTCTTACTCCTCTATGCCTAACTTGCAAAATGGTAATAATCTCTTTAGAAGCATCTTTGTTAAGAGACCTAAGCTGTGCTATGTTACAATAATGGTTAGCCATTAGAATGCTTTCCCCATGTTAAGGAATATTCCAGAAACAGGCACATTATATAAAGTAATATTGCTTTCAGTGCTTGAAGGTAGTATGATTTCCTGATAACACAAGTAGCTAAATGATACTCAAGAGATTAGGAAACTTATTAAAGCTTAAGAGGAGTTGAGTGACAAGTTAAATGCTTGCTGCTTGGCTTAGACTCTTTTTCCCTATTTCACACTGCTACCAAATACTATCAAATAAAACAATGCAGAAAAACACAGAAAAGTGGTCTTTACACGGTCCTTACATGTAATGGCATGAAATGGCATTATACATGATAGAAAATAGTAGTCTTACTTAAAGTCATTTTATTCATGACTTAATATATTTTCAAGTCTTTGAATTTATACTTTCCAAAATATTATGTTGTTCTAAAGAAATTATCTGTCATGTGTTAAGAATGTGAATAAAAATTCAAAGAAGAAGTTAATTCCATGTTTCCATTAGTAGGGGAAACGGAATGGTCCTCCTAACAAGTGGAATGTGAAGGAGCAAGTTTACTTGGTCCAAAGGAAAGCTGAGGTGGATGTAGAAAGTGCCCTTACTGTTGCTGGCAGAAGTGTCACAAGGAGTCATTGTAAAGCCTATATGTCATTTAAACAAAAAGCAATTTCAGAGTCATGAACTCAGGTCTACAACAAAATGTACTGATATTCTTCTACATTTAATTTTACCCCACACCTCCATGCTATCCAGTGTGTTTTCTATTATCATTTAAAATAAACTTTAAAATATTGGCAGTTTTAGTCATTTTATCTTTAAAACTCAAGCCCTATTTCTCTTGACAGGCATTACATTAATAAAGATAGGAAGGCAGAGGGTGCCTTTTCTAAATTCAGTGCTATGGTATCTCTTTGCCCTCATGACTAGTACTTTGTAGATAGTAGCCATCTTTTCCTTGACTAAATCATAAAATCTTTCCAGAGTACTGAACCGGATTTTAACATACAGAAGTTCTAAGACTCAGCATTTAGCACATATTTCTACACTCTGTGCCCAGCCAATGATACTTCAATGTTTTGTACTCACTGAGAAATACTTCTGCTCTGTGACCCCTACAGCCAACTGCTGGATGAAAGGCATAGACAACTAGGCAAGATAATAATGGTTTTCTCTTTTTAAAAAGTGAATAGTATAATAAGGTCAGTTCCTTGGCTCCACTAAAATACTTCGTCTAATCTTCAGATTCACATATATTCAGGCCAAAAAGAGAATGGAGAGAATAGGAGAGACCAACTTTTGAATTAATACCTCACAATAGCATATTTGAAATGGTAGGAAATAGAGTCATGATTTGAAAGTTAGCTGAGAGATCAACAACGAATGTAATCTGATAAATACATTCACAGAATCACTAAAGCCTTAATCTGTCCTAGAAGATTAGTTGAACTTAAGTAGAAGGAAGGAAAGTTACGAGTAAATAAAGGTAAGTGCTTAAATAAGACCTTATGTGATTGTATTAGCCTCCCAAAAAGTTGGTGGGATTAGAAAAGGCAGGTGACCTTTTGAAGCCTTGTTTGACTTAAAAGCTTGTATCTATGGGTACAGGAAAACACAATGAGATAAGGTCCCATATATGGGTGTAGGGAAGTGGGTGAGACCAATCATAGGACACATGGCCAGACTACAGTCCAGCATTTGTATTTCAAGTACTGAAAATACGAGCGTGATGCCTGAATGGTTCCAAATTTGAAAATTTTGACCAATATTTTTATTAACATAGCCTACTTAATACAGCATTTGCCTTCATCTTTACCTGTAATTCTCACTAAAATGCAAGAATACTGATTTATAGAAAGCTGAGCATACGTTTGTTCAAAGATGTAGACGAAAGCAAACCAAAACACTGAGACAATATTTAGAAAGCAGATGGACTAATGACCTGAAAGTGTCAGATTCTGATCCCTTCACCTAGAAAAAAAAAAAGCCTTTAAGAAGTGAAAAGAATGTGCCAAATATTCTTAGGAGAGACAATGAGCTAACAACAATGACAGCCAAGGGGATCAGGGTCTAAGGCGGTAATCTTTAGGAAATGTCTTAAACTCTAGATCTCTCACACCATCGGCGTGGCCTGTCTATTCTCTTTCGTCACCTTACCGAAAGACCTGAAATTTTTTTTGAGCCAGACACTGACGTAAGAACAAGAGGAGTAGAAAAGAGGGAACAAGGAGAAGAGAGAGGGATTGTGGGACCAGGAGGAAAGGAGGGAGGGGGCTACGACTGGGATGTAAAGTGAATACATAAATAAAATTTTTAAATTTTTAAAATAACCAAGGAATGCCTAAAAAAAAAGATACCTTGTCATATAGCAGTCTTACAAAAATAAAACCAAACCAAACCAAAACAAACAAACAAACAAACGAGAAACAAAAAAACAAATAAAAAGAAGAAGAAGCTACACTACATAGTATTAGGGAACAGATGGAATCGGAAAGAACTGCAAGGGAATTCTACATAACACCGATATTCCAGCGCTATCTCCTGTGTTCTGGCAAACTTCCCATCTTATGCTTGCTTTGGAGAGAAATGGAATGATACAAGAGAAAACAATTGTTTGTGTAATTTTTTTAATTTAAAAAGTCAGTAATACTATTAATTCTTTGATAATTTCATATATGTACACAATATCCTTTGATCATATTCACCCTTAACCCTTCTTCTGATACTTCAAAGATCTATACCCTATATTTAACCGTCTCACAAATTTCCAAATTTTGTGTCTCCTGATCTACATTTTTTGATCATAATCATTACACACAATTCCAATTTGTGCTATCCACATACCTATCTTGTATAGTCATCTACTGGGGAGTGACAGACCCTTAAAGAGACCTGAGTCTTCCTTTCTCCTAAGCCATCAGCTGTCATTAGCTCCTCCATTAGGGGTGATAACTCACATGTCCCTCCTCTACTCACCCTATTTGCTGTCTGTTCATGAGCTCATTAGTCCTGTCATGCTCATAAGATACCTTTTTATTCAAGTCCTTCCAGACATCGAGCTCTTACAATTTGTTTTTTATTTGTTTTTGTATTGTAATGTTTCTTGAACTCTTGAGCATTGAGGGCGGTACAGATATCTCATTTGTGGCTGAGAACTCTTTAGGTTGGTACCATTTTTAGTGAAGATAGGAGAGAAGGGAAAAAGCAAAAATGACTGAGACCTCATCAGATCCTGTTACATTACACAGTATTAGTCAAGGAGATAAATACAAGCATGAACATACTTTTGAAAAGTCCAATAGTTACGTTAAAAAATAGAAAATAAACAGTTGGTATTGATGCTAATGTTACTTAACCCAATATAAAGATGATATTATTCAACATACACTCAATATAAAATTAATCAATGGATAATGCAAATTTTGATGTAACATTTTGGAAATTTGGTGTTTACTTTTATAGCATTTCTAAGTTTGGTTTAGCAGCACTTTGAATTCTGTGCTGTCATGTGTGTATAATGATTACTCTATTGATCTTTTTACTATGGTGTCCAATTATAAATCCATATTTATTTCTTATAATATTAAATATAAAGACAAAAACATCTGTAATTTGACAAAATATATGCAAGATAAATTTTAAAAACTAATAACTAATAAGCCTTAAAATAAAAAGATATTTTAAAAAATGAAATATTTTATGATCAATACCTTTAAACAACCAAAAAAAAAATAGAAACTAAAACGTGTTATAGTCATTGAACTGGTAAGATAGAAAACTATGACATCATAAAACATACAAATAAAGTTAGTGATTGTGAAATTAATCCAGTAGAGGTTAATTGACATCTTGGGGAGGGTTCCAAGATGAGGGTGCTGATCACACACTGTGTCTGATAAGCAGGACAGCAGTGACTGCACAGAAACCTACAAAAGTGAACTGTGGGCCCCAAAACACCAGCATTCATTTCCCAGGTGAGAGGAGATCCCATGGAGATGGAAACAAATGGGTCTAACATCAAGTCACCCGACTAATCCTCAGAAAAGTTTGTGGGTTCTGATGGTGCCCTCTCTCAGCATATAGCCACACGCCTAAATGCTGTTCTCACTGGCCAGTGAATACCTTCAGAGTACCAGGGCAGCTCCAGTCTCAAGGGTTCCTGACGCCCGGGAGCCAAAGAAACAGCTCCAGACATAGTTCCAACACTCAACCCATCTCCCTAGGGAGGCCGACCATACCTCTAGGCTCACTGCTTCTCCAGGTTGGCTGTGCCCAGCAAGTACAGTATCTGAGCACAGTGTCAGGGCAGCTGCAGCTCCTTAACCTCAGAAAAGAAAGCCAGTGGCAGGGCAGCTGCCTCCTGGACTTCCCCTGGTGAGAGGAGAGCGCCTGGGCTCCTGAGGAGTTACTCCACAGAATCATACATCTGAGGAGGGCCTCAGGAAATCCCCTGAGAACCTCCCACCAGTCAGAGACTCTATCCACCAATCTGAGGAGGGCTCCTTCAGGAACATCCAGCTTCCTGTCTAGGACTCATTCTGCACCCTCCCCACCGCTGCACAGAACGCCACTGGGCACCAGAAACTACCAGCCAATGCTAAAGACAACCAGATTGCTAAAGGCCAGTGTAAAAACACAATCAACAAAAGCCAAAGCAATATGGCATCTCCAGAACCCAGTTATTTCAAGACAATCTGCCCTAGACACTCTAAATTAAATGCAGCACAAGAAAATGACCTAAAATCCATGTTTATGAAGATGATGCTAGAGGAAACAAATAAAAATCTGTAAAGAAATACAGGAAGATACAGTCAAACAGACTGAAGCCTTTAGAGAGGAAATGAATAAATAACTCAAAGAAATACAGGAAAATGCAAGCAAACAAGTGAAGGAAATTAATAAAATGGTTCAAGATCTAAAGATAGCAACGGAAACAATAAAGAAAGAACAAACTGAGTCAATCCAGGAAAGAGAGAACTTAGAGAAGAAAGAGGAACTAGAGAGGTAAGCATCTACAGCAGAATACAAGAGATGGAGGAAAGAATCTCAGTTGTAGAAGGTACAATAGAAGAAATAGATGCATCCATCAAAGAAAATGTTGAATCTAAAAAAAAAAAATCTCTGACACAAAACATCCAAGAAATCATGGATATCATGAAACCTGAGAATAAAACCTTTGAGGTAATTTAGGACTAAGACAGAAAGTTTCTCCAGTAAAATGAAAGTGTTAGGCATTAGAATGTTTTACTATTGTGAAGCATTACCTCAGCTAATGGTGTTAGGAAGGCATCAGTTTCTATCTTCCTTGGTTTTTGTGACAATCTCTTTGAGATGAATACATTAAACACAATTCCTAATGTTTAATTAAAAATTCTCAGTTGATTTGAATGTTATTTTAGATTACGAACATTTTGATGTAATCACATTTTGGCATCTGCAACACAGTTGTGCCTAGAAGAGACCCAGATCTATCTTGACTAGAGACATAAAACACAGCATGAATAAGATATTTAGAACCACAGTATAGGAGAAGCTGTGTGAAGGCCTGGGGTCGGAGCGAATGCACTCCTATTTGCTTTGGGCTCAGTGACATGGCACCATGTTGGAAGTTGGTCCTCAGCTGGCTCCTTCTGACTTATGGCACAATGTTGCCTAGCCCGTCTCCTTGTCATGTATTAGACGCACGCAGTGATGTTCACCAGCTGCTGAGTACTGGCCGACCTCGATTCCTGTGGGTCCTAGGTGGAGAAGGGCTGATACCAACATAGTTTTATCCACACATGCTTGTACTCAAAACACCATTGTGATCCCAAATTAGAAGACAAAAGAACTCCTTTCTCATAGTTTGCAACTTTGTGGGGCAAGCTGAAACCTGGTTTTATAGGCAGTTGTGCTCTAGAACATGCTTTTGTACACAGCCTAATGTTTTCCAAACACTTTTGGAAAGGTAAATAGTCTCTCTCATGAATTCTGCGATGAGGCAGACTCTGGATTGTTGTCACGTACAGGGTTGAAGATATAGGTGTTTCGTTTTATAAGAGAACGCAAGCCAGCTCTTAACTTTTCCTTTTATCCTGTTATTTTCTATTTCTACCTTTTGATTTTCCCCCTTGAGTACTGGAGATCAAACTCAAGGCACCACTGATTTTTTAAATGGAAAAATATAATTGAAATGTGAACACTTAGGATACACATTTCCACTTCTGTGAATCACCTCCTTTCAGACATTTCTGCTCTGTGCCGTGGTTCGTCTTACAAGAAAACAGGGAGACCGTTAAGTTGGAGTTGTTTGTAAATCTGATCAAATGTCACCTTAATCTCTGGGCACTTCTGGCTCACAAAGTGCTCAGTAGTCGTTTGAGACAAACGTTTTCACTTCATCCTTGGTGGTAGATGTGACTCCACTTGGGTGTCTGCCAGTTTTGCTCCCTGTCTCCCCCAAGCCCTAGATACATAATCTCATACTGTGGTCCAAACTGGCCTGTAGCCCTGCATGATCATCCTGCTCCTGCAGGTGGGAGCCACCATCTGTGGCTATCCAGACACTCTAAACTGAGCTATATGTTCCAGACCTTCGGATTGACAGACCTTCCTTGACCCCCTCTCTGAGAGCTTAGATTGGGATTTAAGTGCAGAACTGCTGATCAACTTGTCTAATAAGTAACCAGTTTATAGCCGACCATTACACTTGCATTTGTAACAGGACTGTATCAGTGCCTTTCCCACTGCTGTGGTCAGATAACACAACAAGAAAGCAAACTAAATGTATGACAATTTCTGTATCCATTCCTCAGTTGAGAGTCCTCTGGGTTATTTCCAGGTTCTGGCTATTACTAATAAAGCTGCTATGAACATGGTTGAGCAAATGTCCTTACTGTGTACTTGAGCATCTTTTGGATATATGCCTAGGAGTGGTATAGCTGGATCTTGATGTAGCACTATTCCCAGTTGTCTGAGAAAGCGCCAGAGTGATTTCCAGAGTGCTTGTACAAGTTTACATTCCCACCAGCAGTGGAGGAGGGTTCCCTTTTCTCCACATCCTCACCAGCATGTGTTGTCACTTGAGTTTCTGATCTTAGCCATTCTGATGGGTGTAAGGTGAAATCTCAGGGTTTTTTTTCAGAGGCCCTCTGTGGTAGGCTTCTGTCCTATTACTTGTTTTCTCCTACTGATTTCTAGAGGATATGAAGTCACTCAGCAGAACAGCTCTGGTTTTTCCTATCACTTAAGAAGTGCTGGCCACTGTCTCCATATTTCTTTAACATAGTACTTGAAGTCCTAGCTAGAGAAATAAGACAACTAAAGGAGATCAGGAGATACACATTGGAAAGGAAGAGGTCAAAGTTTCACTATTCTCAGATGATATGATAGTACACATGAGTGATCCAAAAAATTCAACCAGAAAATTCCTTCAGCTGATAAACACATTCAACAAAGTGGCTGGATTATAAAATTAACTCAAAAAAATTAGATGCCCCCCTGTAAACCAAAGACAAAAGGGCAGAGGAAGAAATTAGGGAAACAATACCCTTCACGATAGCCACTAAAAACATAAAGTACCTTGGTGTGACCATAACCAAGCAAGTGAAAGACCTATTTGATAAAAACTTCAAGTCTCTGAAGAAAGAAATTTAAAAAGATATCAGAATATGTAAAGATCTCCCATGCTCATAGATTAGGATTACCATTGTGGAAATGGCCATCCTGCCAAAAGCAATCTACAAATTCAATGCAATTCCCAGCAAAATACCTACACAATTCTTTACAGATATTGAAAGAAAAATTCTCAGCTTCATATGGAGAAACAAAAAACCCAGAATTTCCAAAACGATCTTGTACAACAACAGATCATCTGGAGACATCTCCATCCTTGATCTCAAGCTGTACTACAGAGCAATAGTAATAAAAACCACATGGTATTGGCATAGAAACAGAAAGGAGGATCAATGGAACCAAATAGAAGACCCAGTAATAAACCCACACACCTATGAATACTTGATTTTTGACAAAGAAGCCAAAACCATTCAATGGAAAAAAGACAGCATTCTACAACAAATGGTGCTGGTCCAACTGGATGTCTACATGCAGAAAAATGACAGAACTTTTGTACACATAAACTCGGTGTAGCAGTGGTACTTTCATAACAAGAAGGCATTTAAACATTCTAGCATGGGATGTTGAGTGGCTTTGGAAGACCCATCCATAGTTAAGGAACTACTGACTGTTGGTGACTGTTCTCTTCCTGCTAGATCTAGCTTGTTTTGGCTTGGCATATAACTGATCAACACGAGCAGGAAGACTCAGGTTCCTTAGATGGCAGCCATGGGTAGATTTACATGCACAAGTAGGTGAAGCACTCCCATGCACAAATCAGTGGGGTTAATTGGACTGAGTGTGTTATTAGTTTTACTAAAAAGGGGACTTAAGTTAGTAGAGAGATGTGTTGAATTTTGCAACTGGAAGTTTAGCTGTGATTTTCCTGCTTTGTCTTAACCTTTGTTGATGCTGCCATCAATGTGTTTTTTTAATGGTATGTTTTATTATTTTATTTTGTGTATGAGTGTGTTTTGTGCATTTATGTAGTTTGAGGGTATGTATGGTGGATATGAGACCAAAAAACAAGGTATGTATAAGGTTTCCAAAGAACGAGTTTAAAAATAAATAAGCTTTAACATCTAGGAAACATCAGTGTAATTGTGTTTATAAAACAGAAGCAAAGGTTCTTTGACTTGGACCATAATAAAGCAAATAACCACAGCATTAGGGTATTCTTTATGGAGCATCAAGCATGACTGCCTCATTTTAATTAAGAAGGAGAAGTACAATATTAGAAATTGCTTTTTCAATGTCAAAAAAAAATAAAGAACAAGAACCAAGTTCATGCTTCCTGATTCTGTAATATGATTCTGTAATACAAGAAGTCACTGTGTCAGGGTTCAACTAATGCCTGCTTTTCCTCTTTTTCTCATACCACAATAAGTGCTGACATAATAGTTATAAGGGATTTTCCTACACACACGTAATCAAGCAATTTTGCAAAAGGCAAAAATTTGCTCTCCTCTAATCCAGTTCAGTTCTTATGCTATTGAAATTGAAGAAAATCTCAAATAAATCTGGATTTAGCTTGTGGCACTTGATTATGTGAGTTTAAAAATCACCGGTTCTGGATTAAATTATAGTAGATTGCTTTAGATAACCAGTGTCTTGTCCTTCCACTGGCTTTGCTATAGCTGACACTTTGACACACCGGTCACAGCAGCAATGGTTATCTAAGTTGCATCTTAGGATCCTGTTGGCTTCTTTCTTCAACTTCAAACTACTGACCCTACAATTGGGTCTGAGAAAGTACCAGACAGACTTTTTGATATTACTCCAACCCTTAGAGCAAGAAAAAACTTCCATCTTCTGAGTATGTTCCCAAATGAAGTTTGATTATATGCACAGATACATACTACATATTTTTTTCCTGCCTACAAAACTGTTTATTTGTGCCGTATTCAACTCTCGTGTCTTATCTCCTCTAAACACTTCTTTATGAAAATAGATTTGAGATTCCTTTTCATATCACTACTTGGTGAATATATTCCCCTTTAATAAACTCTACATTCCAGTGACTGACAAGGTATATGATGGGCAGAAAAAGCTTGGTTTGACACCACTACCTATAGGAGATGGCTTCACACCTTTCATAATGAAAACTGTCACCAAGACACACACCTTTTCAAGCGTTACATGCTAGTTTCCAGCCATGATTTCTTTTACCTACATTTTTCACTAACTTGCTGTAACTTATACTAATAATGTCCCCTACTTGAGTTTAATTTATTTGCTAATCTAGAGGAGAGAACTCAGAGAAGTACTTATTGCAGTTACAAGTTTATAAGAAAGGACCTAATAAATGACACTGATGTTAACAGCATAGATGGAGGTAAATAAGAAGACCTACTATGCTTCCATGCTGTGCTATTTCCAGGTCACTTCACAAGTTTAGATATGTAAACTCCTCAAATCCACTGACTTCTGGTTTGTGGAGAAACCTAAACCAATGAATAGACAGAAGAGAAGATATTCTAACAGACCAGGAGAACAGTGTCTGTACAAATTCTCCTGGGAGACAAATGCAGCAACTCCCTAAAATGAGGAAGATCTTAGCACCTACTGTTAGTTAAAATATGACAGAGAACTTTTTAAGGCCAATACCATTAGAGAAAGGTGAGACAGGATGATATTTTCAGTAATGTTTCTTGATGCAGAGGAGTTCTGGTTTCTATAGCAGGTATTAGAGGTCGAGTTATGAACCAAGACAACAGACAGAAATGAAAATGCTTGCAAATTAATGCCACAGTAATTTAATCACAATGATTTCCTTTTCCTTTTCAGGGGAAGAAAATTTCAAATTGCTAATATTCTTCTTGGTTTTTCAAACCTTAACCACAGGACAGTTTCATGCCATATTCAGAGGGATGCTAAAGGTACTTAATTCATTGATGTTCTAAAACAAGTGTGCTGAAGAAATGCTGTTCGATTCAAAGGTAACCCATGCTACCTATATGCAAGTTTTACCTTCGGAAATAGGTATTAGGCAAACTCTGAGAATTTTCATAAAGCAATTTTTGTAAAGCTTTTAGAGGTAGACTTAGAAAAGAGAAGAAAATGTTCAACTTCACACTGAGAAGGAAGAAATTTCTGAAGGACCTGGCACTAGAATGCAAGGAAAGTAAAATAGGCTTTTAAAGATTCTGGGTTTGGTGAGAGAAAATAGATCATAAAAGAACAAATTTGTTTCACACATTTTCTAATAACACAAAAGGAAAAAAACAACATCAGGGCAGAATGTGTTAATTTCAGAAGCAGTAAGGTGGTGATACATTTGAAAAATTGTCAAGAAGCAAATAAAATGAGTGCAGACCAGAACTGTGTTTCTCTTGTGTAATATTCTTGTTTTGTTTCTTAATTCTCTATGTTAATTTATTATTTATCACAATGTATTCACTTTGTATCCAGGCTGTAGCCTCCTCCCCTCATCTCCTCCCATCCTACCCTTCCTCCCTCTTCTTTCCTTATCTGCTCCCTAGTCCCCTGATAAGGGAGGTCCTCCTCCCCTTCCATCTGACTCTAGCCTATCAGGTCTCATCAGGAGTGGCTGCATCATCTTCCTCTCTGCTCTGGCAAGGATGCACCCCCACAGGGGGAGGTGATCAAAGAGCTGGCCACTGAGTTCATACCAGAGACAGGCCCTGCTTCCCTTACTATGGAACTCACTCGGAGAATGAGTCTATGGGCTACATCTGAGCAGGGGTTTTAGGTCCCCAACCCCACCCCACCCACGGGCCCAGTTTTTTCTTTCCTTTTTTTTTGGGGGGGGGGCGATTTATTGTTCTCCCTTTGGAGCTCCTGTCCCCTCCAGATCTTTCCATCTCCCCTTCTTTCATAAGATTTCCTGCACTCTGCCCAAAATTTTCTTGTGTAATATTCTAAGGAATCTGAACTTTATGTTGAATAGTGCTGTTAAATAAATCTAAATTTAAAAAAATCCAAAGGATGTGTTATGTATTTCTAAAAGTTTAGACAGAAAGGAGAAAATAGGGATGACTGTTTCATCATGAGGTTTAATGTAATAATGCCAACATCACCTAAGTGCCTGAACCAAAATGTCTATGCAGTATAAGAAAACTGCTTGTGCTTAGTCTAGACAGAGCGTCAACGTGCTTGAGAGCAAGAATGTGCTTGAGGTTCAATGTGGAACAGAGAGAGCTGTAAAATCAAACACCTGACCTTAAGAGTCATCACACGTGCATGAGAGAATGCAAGACGTGCCGTCCCTAACCACTTCTGAGAACACTTGGGGACATAAGAGCCCAGGTAGATAAAGAGAAGCAAGAGAACTGGATAAGAAATGAAGCAACAGCCTCGGAGAGAGCAGATAAAACACCGAAGATCAAAGCAAACAGGTCTGAGCACTTCCTGCACACCAGCTCTACTTGAAATGACAGACAGCTTTTAGCTAACCTGCAGCAGAGGTAAGAAGTGGGGACTAAAAGTCTTCAGTTAGTGTTATGACATGAATAACACCTTAATTTTCCATTTTTCTCACGTTGGGTAACAGGTTAGAGTCCAGGGATAGATTTTGCTAAAATGCCTAACTTTGATGGGTTGTAGAACAAGGACAGTAATTTAATGTCATCTATAAAACATTAGAGTCAGAGGTTTTTAATGGGAGATAGAGGAGGTTAAGAGTCAGGAGCAAAGGTCAAGAGACAAAGCACCTCCCCAAGGCCACAGATCAATACTCAGGAGATATGGATAATTTCATTTACATCATCCTTCATCTGGAAATTGATTCAAACTGTGTCCCACTCATGAAGGGGTGGCAGTGAATGGTATGATTACATGAATATGGCTTGGTGGCATAGGCCATCGTATTACACAAAGGGCATCCAACATACAAATATATCATGGTAATTTAATGATATAGGAGAAAGAATACAAGCAACTGAACCAAATGCAAATAAAAAAAGGATATTCTCTAAGAAATTACCAGGTCAACTTTCTAGGTTATATGTATATATATGTATATATATGTATATATATAATATATATATGTATATATATAATATATTATATATTATATACATGTATATAGAAAAAATGTTCCATATATATAATTTTGTTATATATATATATTATATATATTATTTTGTTTATTTATCCTAACAAGTAGGATAATAATAAATAATAAATAATCTAACAAATAGAAGCCATGAATTTGAGAACAGGTAGGAGGCAGTAGGAGAGCTTAGGAGTAGGAGACGTGAGGGGTGATTTGAGACAGGTAATAACATAATTATAATTATTTTTAAGTTATAATAAAACGGTAATATTTTAAGATCAAAACTTCAGTCTTGTTTTTGGTTACTTCTTTCTTTGGTTTTTTTTAACCCTTCTTTTTTTTTCTTTGAAACCGTCATTGTTGAATTTTTGTTTTATTTTTTTTTGGGATTTTTTCCATTTTCCCTTTTTTCTTTTGATTGTTGTTTTTTTTCCCTTCTTTTGGGTTTTCATTTTGGCCTTTGCCTTTTGATGTTTTTTTTAGGATTCCCTTGGTTCAGTTTTTTTTAACTTTGCCCCCTTTTTTTTTTTTTTTTTTCATTTAAACCACCCGGCCCCATTGTTGTTCATTGGGGGGGTTGGGTTGGGGCTTTTTGTTTGGAGTGGGAGGAGAGGAAGGAAGCAGGGGAGATGGAGGAGGAGAATCTGGAGGAGAGGTCTTGGAACCATGTGGACAGATGTACCAGACCTGGACCTAAGATATGACTTAAAGCAAGTATAATGGGTGAAATCTGAATGGTAGGAAACTATGCTGACTTGGAGGTTTAGGATGGAGTAACTATTGTCCAGCATTGTGCTCTACGTTAATTAAATAAATCCTAGTCTCTGTATGGTGATTTGGTTATACAACTGTTTAGGAATAACTGCTATTAACTAAAAGATAAATCAATAGTAAATATTAATATCCTTCAACAATGAAATATCATCCAGTGCGTGAATAAACCTTTGAGAGAAAGAATGAACATTTTTCTTTGTTGGATATGTTATCATGAAGAAAAAGGGCAAACTATGAATTTTAATCAAAATAGCTTTTTATATAACACAATAAATGTAAAAGAAGAAAGTAAAATGCTATTTTTTGCACCAGTCTTATTATATTGTTGAACACTGTGTGCATATTAAAGTTATAGAGCAGTTGATCATCTCCTGTGTTTCCTAATGATCAGGGTGGTAGTAAAACTGACATTTTCTGTTGAACTGCCCAGGGCTTTTGGTTTAGCTTATGGGTTAAAGTAGAGCTTACAAAAGAAACTTTGTTAGAATATTTTATATTATTATTATTATTATTATTATTATTATTATTATTATTATTTCACTTTGTATCCTGGTTATAGCCCCTTCCCTCATTTCCTCCAGGTCTTACCCTCCCTCGCTCTTCCTCCTCTATCCTTCTCCCCTAGTCTACTGATAGGGAAAGTCCTCCTCCTCTACTGTCTGACCGTAGTCTATCAGGACCCATCAGGACTACCTGGATCCTCTTCTTCTGTGGGCTGGCTAGGTCCCCCGACCAGTGAAAAGTGATCAAGGAGCTTATTCCAAAGTAGTAAACATTGTGTTTTATATACAGACTTCATAAGTAAGCTTGCCATGAGATATGGAAAACAGGCAACCTATGGGAGCTGACCAAGTCCTATCAGTAGACATTGTCTGACATGCACAGCTAGACTTTCATGTTCTTAAATAATACCCTCAGAGAGCATAATGAAGAAGGACAAAGAAAACCACCCTATAATCATATGTGAACACAGGAAAATTATGAACATCCAAACCACAGAAACCACAATTCCTTTCCCACACAGTGAGACACCTGTTTCTTTATCAGTTAAACCTTTAGCATCATTCTAGTCTTTCCTCTCCCTAGAGAATATTAAGACAATCATAAAATTGTCTCACATCACTCTCTACTTCAGCTCCCTTCAACTTTACATCCCTCTTCAAATTTACCAACCAAAATTCAAAGTCTGTGTTTTGTCATTACAGAGCTTCTGTTATTGTTTAGATGTTACTGTGTGCAAAGGTCCTCTATGCTGAGAACATTATCTTATGAATCACTGTTCCAGTTGGGACATATGAAAGGTGGTTGAGAAATGAGGACCCTAAACTCATGAATGGATTAATCCATTTGTGTCTTCATAATTCAAAGAGGTATTGTGAAGGGACATAAATTTTAGAAAATAGAATTAGTAAGAAGCAAGGAACTAGTTTCTTCTTCCTTTCTTATGCCTCTTTCTCTCTACATTTGCTTTAGCAAATAAACTCTTCTATGATGCTCTGCCTCACTGCAAGTAGAGAAATAATGGAGCTTTGACAGCATCAGTCAAAACAAATCATTGTTCTTTCAACATGATAGACTCAGGTATTTTTTCACAATGATGGAAAATTACTCAACTAACTTCTCACTGGGTAAACTTTAGTGTTCCATAGCATATTTCACTTATTTGTAATAAGTGACAAGTTCACCCACAGGTGTTTTCTGGTAATCATAGACCAAAGACAGTGGCAGTAACAGGAAATCTGAAAATACTTACTCCAAAGTCTCTGATATATTTGGAAGTACAACATCTGGGAATTTTCAAGAAGGAAAAATATGGAGCTAAGGAGAAGAGCAGAGGTAGAGGTCATCAGGAGAGAGTTTACCTACCCAGGGACTGTGCAGCACCTTACAGCTTTATCATAGTTCTGTTTCAAAAGAAGACCAAGAATTGCTCCTCTATATCAGCACGACATCAATCACTAAGGGGAAAAATCCTAGCCACAATGTTAACATATTCTGTTATTCTTATAGAAGGGTCTGTCAGAAAAGCATAATGTAACTTGGGAACTAAAGATCCTTCCATTTAAAAACTAGCGAAATCATAATGGATGAATTTCAAATGGCAGTTTAAGAAGAAATAGACAGGCCCTGATTTAGAAGAAATTAAAATCTTAAGTAGCCTGTGTGTTAGCAAACACAGGCACAAATGTATGGTTTTTTAAAGAGCAATAGTGACAATAATTATTATAATATAATGATTTTTTTTAAGCAGGAATCATGGATACCAAGTTCAGCACTTGAATGTTCACTAATTTTTGAGAAGTAACATACTAAGCCTAGCCTGGTTTAATCCACCGTTAAACCCAGCTGGGTATTCTCACCGCCTGGTTTCCTATACTTGCTTTCCAGTCCTTAACAGCTTGGAAACACTTACACTGGCTCAGACTCTGCGTAGTACACGTCCTTCTCTAATCTTATCTTGCCCTCAACCCTTTGCCTACATAGCAAGCATCTGCTGGTTAGTCATGCGCGCAACCCAAACCATATTCCGAAATGTCTCTCATTTCACTGACAGATTAACACCAAGCGCATAGACAACTCTGTTTCAAATCCCTTTGATTTTTTTTTTAATTTGCTGGTTCTGAGGCTTTTATCTTGCCACTGAAATTTTGTCTTGTTTAGAACAGCAAAATATATGTGAACTTAATCTCGTACCGTAGCTTTGACTTTGCTTTTTATTTTCTTTCTCTAAAATAATATTACTTATTTATTTATTATTTTATGTGCAGGAGGCTTTTGCCAGTGCATATGCCTGTGCATTATGTGTGTGCATGGTGTTCACACAGGCCAGAAGAGATTACTGGATGCCATGAAATTGGGATAACAGACAGCTGTGAGCCACCATGTAGATGCTGGCAATTAAGGCCAGGTCCTCAGGAAGAGCAACAAGTGCTCTACACCAGAGACTCATCTCCGCAGCTTCTGAACTACTTCTTTTTAAAGATACACTCTCATTCTGTAGTTTACACTCAAACTTCATGGCCATCTGCCTGTCTCAGCTTTCCAGGTGTTGGGAGTAGAGAAATTAGCGACTGATCTCAGGTGATTCTGGAGTTTTAAATTGGATACAGATAACCACAACCCTAGTACCCTCCTCAAGGAGATCACAGGTAACTAGGAAGGAAGAGTCCTAGCCCAGAGATTGTACTAGAATGTGACAGCCACTCCCAGGTGTTGAGAGTGAGTGTCAGAGAGATACAAGAGAAGTGCTGTGACACAGTGGGTGGAGGAAGCCATAACATACTTGAGGGCTTGTGGAAAGCAAATCCAGGGAGAGGGTGGAGGGGAGTGGGGTAGAAAGCAAAGAGGGTTTGTCAGATACATGCATAAGAATATATATACCAGGAGACTATATAACAGGATAAATTGTGTCTTGTGTTAAGGTTTTACTATGATGTATGAGATTTAAAAGTACAAATCACTAAGAACATGGGCATAGAACACACCTTGAACCTTGCAATAGCATACAATACAGAAAATTTTCTTCACTGAACAGGCATCCGTTGTCTCACATTTAAGCCAAAGGGATAGAATGACCATCGAGGAGAACTAGTTGGAGGGAAGGCCAGAGAAAGCTACTAAAGAATCTAGGAAGGAAATGCTTAGCTGATTTAGCTAGCAAGTGTGTGTAGGAAGAAAACATTGAGAAAGATTTCAGAAGTATGGACACTGAGACAGTGACATCGCCGGGCCATGGCATGTCTTTAGCTAGTCTGGGAAACTATCAAGGAATAAATCACAGGTGTTAGGATTGAGTGTCGAGATTAAAGGAGGTGCCGCTGACACAGGGAGGAAAAGTTAGGACAGAGCATGAGGAGAGTTACTGCCCGAGTTTAAGGTGAGCTCTTGTTTTTCTAGCGGCAGGACGCTGGGTCAGTCTCTTGATCTCTCTGTTTAATCATTTAAAGTAGTGTTAATATTGAGCACTTTTAAGCCAGTGTATAAAATTATACTTAGGCTGTTGAATCACTTAGTATATGAGAGTCACTGGCAGAAGAACATTACATTTATTAACGCACTAATTTTCTAGAATCACCCTACGAGACGGGTACGTTTATTTCCCGCATTGTACGGTGGAGAATCCGGGACACAAAGGGCTTTACTAACTTGCCAAAATCACAAACCTGGTCTCTTGAAACACGTGAGTTTAAACCTATGTAAAAGGGTGTGCACATATGTTGAAAGGGTTTAGGCAGCTTTAAGTCAACCTGTAGACGGTCAGCATCTGAAACTCAAGCACTAGGCACAGAGATATGTAAGTCCAACATTGAGAAAGTGACTAAAGCTACAAGTTGTAGAGCAAACGATGCACTTAGACAAGGTCCTTTAGGAGATGGGTGGTTATGAAGGGCTAGGCCCAAATAATCAGAAAATTGGAAAGAGAATGATATCCCCTCACAACCGTATACCAGCATTTTAAATGTCTATCAGCCCAGGTTCTTTGCAAAAGTCAGTAGAGGTTGATTTATAACTATGTGAAGAACCATTCACATTTTTTTAAATTTTTGGTGGCTTTGCGGGAGAACAAAACGTGAGCAGAAAGTATATTTCTATCCCTAACTCTCAGAAAACAAACCCAGTTTCATTGCTATGGCATTGAGAGTAACTGCTGAGCATTCTTGTCTTTTCGTGGGAGACCATTCAGGTTGATTCAGTTGCTTTTGTTTACTCTGCGGAACTTCGGCTTCAGAGAATGCCCCCCTGTCACTATGTACAGAAGCCATGCACGAGAGATTCAAGAAAGCAAAATGCATCCTGGACACTCAAAAGGAATATTAATGGGTTGGACAAGATAATGGGACAATTATGGTCGAGTATTTTACATTTGCTCTCCAGCACAAAGATTTTCTTTTCTCTTGCTTATGCTTTGTGTTGCTGGTGTTTGTTGGTAAAACAGAACGTTTTGCAGCACACTGCCATAGGCTACAGGGCTAGGATGCCACAGGCAAACGAATAGAAGACTGAAGAAGTCAACTTTCTGTTGTCCTTCAGTAGAGTTGCAAGGAAACCAAGAAAGGAAATATGATAACTGGGTGATAACTGGAGCTCTTTTGTTACTCAGCCATATCCACTACACCCAGAAAATGTTGGGGAGAATGTGGCCAGGCCACAAAGAGACTTCACTGTACCAACCCTGACCAACAAAAACCAAAACAGGGTCAGATGAAAGAGGAGGAGATCCTCCCCTATCAGTGGACTTGGAAAGGGGCAGGGAGGAGACCAGGGAGGGAGTGTGGAGTTGGGGAGGGAATGAGGGAGGGGGATACAGAGTTAACAAAATGTAACCAATAAGAAAAATAAAATTAAAAAATTTTACACTTATTAATTGGTTCTATAAATGCATGAGTGAATTTGCTTTTACCGTAAAGTTGTAAGAACAATCTGGGTATATGCAGAGACCTTATATGTTTATTTTGTAATTAAATTTTATAGTTGTAAGATCACTTTGCTGATAAAACATTTTGATATAATAAAATCACATTAAGATTGTGTTTACAATGCCACCATTATATAAACTATTTTAGTTACATTCTAATAGAATTCCTATTATTTACTAAACCATAAATTTCTGAAAATCGGTAAATAATAGTGTTGAGGAAATGCACACATCTATAACAGAATGATTTATCATGTGATACATATGAGTTTGTATTAAAGTCTGCACCTGGCAAAAAAAAAAAAAAACAGGCAGGAGGAAAAGTTACAAAATCCTCAAGAAGATCTCTGGATGAACAGTGGGAAACACTGAGCTCAGCGTTTTTATTGATTTTTGTCCCACGCAAGGTACATGTAACAAGAGGAGTCTAGGATACTGAACACAGAAGAGACACTGCTTATGTCTTCCATGCAAGCGGAGAAAAGGACTAAGGTATCATTACTGCTCAACATGAATGAGCTTTGAGGAATGGATCACTGGAGAATTTTCAGTCACTAGCAAGTTCCAATAAGGAACACAGAAAAAAAAAAAAAAGTAAAGCATTCTTCTAGTAAATCTTAGAGCTAATGCTGTGAGTGGGTGATCTGTTTTATATTGCAAAGCAAAAATGAGAGTAAATGAATAAATGTCAACAAAAGACCACCAAATCAAAGAGAAAGAAAGAAAAAAGAAAAGGAAGGGAGGGAGGAAAGGAGGGAGGGAAAGGAGGGAGGGAAGGAGGGGAGGGAGGGAAGGAGGAGAAAAGAAGGAAAAGAAAGAAAGAAAGGAAAGAAGGAAGGAAGGAAGGAAGGAAGGAAGGAAGGAAGGAAGGAAGAAAGGAAGGAAGGAAGGAAGGAAGAAAGGAAGGAAGGAAGAAAGGAAAGAAAAAGCTATAGACCTTTGGCTAAAGTTAGTGAGGTGGATAATATTATTTAACAATATCTAACTCCATAATTTTTTCAAAACTAAGTCTGAAACATGAGACTCAAGCAATTACCTTATGGTAACTAATAGTCCTCAGTGAACATTTGAGATTAGAAAGCTTTTATTTATAATATTTTAAATGGGTCAAAATCGATTCAGTGGGTACTTGCCACGGAAACACCATTGGTTAGGAGAAATGAGGCTGCGAAGCACCTTACGGTTACGAGACTTTCATTTCAGCCAAAAGCACCTACTCAGAGCAACACTCCACAGCTCTGAATGCGTTCGCGCACAACTCCTCCCGCCACAAAGCACTGACTCGATCTCAGTGGGTACCTTACTTGCCTGCCTTCCAGTGCACTGCAAGGGAAAGTCTGACACTTGCACGGGCAGGAAAAGAAATCAGCTCTGCTCCCCTTTCTTTTTCATGCCACTTTCCCATTTCTGTTGCCCTGTTTGATGAATTTTTCCTTCAGTAGATTGCTCCAAAGTCTGTCGGAACAGTAGCGGGGAATTCCTGCAAATGCTTCCCATGCTTTCATTATTAATATTTCATTTTTGTTTATTAATTACATTAGAAGGTTTTACTCTGTTTGAACAAAATTGAAAATTTGTGAAAAGATACTGCCTTTTTATAAGGGGCCAACACCGTAGTAGTGTTTCCTGCTGCCTAGAACAGGCACCGAGAGTACTCATTTAACAAGCGGGTGATGCTTGTTAAACCCCACCAAGTGTTGCTGCTTTATGCTTCCCCCAACGGTCACCTCTTGAGAAAACTGGTTCACCCAGTTAATGCTCGGGGTTCTATACCTTAGAACTACTATACCAAAGAAGCTAATCAATGACATTATTTCTCATCTTCTCGGGATGAAATAGAGCAAGTTCACTTTATGATGGCATTGGTTATATTTCAAATAGAGTATTACCAACTTTCCGTAGAGGACAAAACATATCTCCAAGTGAACTGTAATCAAATTGAAATGGTCTTGCTTAAATCACATCTTAAACACGACAGGATGATTAATCGTCTATTTTGTGGTGATGGTAGTTTTCTTTTGTTCAGACAGATTCACTCTCTGTAGCCCAGACTATGTGGCCCATTATAGTGATTCTCCTGCCTCAGCCTCCTGAGCAGTGGGCAAATTTATTGGAGTGCAAAGAACAAACTGTCCACTATACCTCAATATCCTTTTGAATTTGCTACAAAAAAATTAAAATAAGTATAAAAGTTATACTTCAGATATTTAAAGAAAAGATATATAATGAACAGAAAAATAAAAAATAAAAAAATGTTAAAACATGTCCTTATTCCACTTTTAAACCTTAGAAACAATGAAGAGCCAAGAACTCTTTTTCTAGTAGATCATACTCTGGTCCTCAATGAATACAGCCAAGTTGTCTCATATGTCTCTACTATTATCATGGCCAATTTTCTTTCATTTCTCCTTTCATATAACAGTGCTACTGGTGACAAATGTCCCTGGGCACATCTCAAAAGATCTTCAACTATTTTGTAGGAAATTTAAAAAAAAATAACTAAAAATGCTGTAGATTTTTACACACGGTCCATGTTGTAAAAGACACAAAATAGAATTTACCCTATTCTCCTTACAAATTATTGAAAGAATATTGGGGCTGATGGTATAACTCAGTTGGTACAGTAAATTAGATTGTGTACATGAAACCCTGGGTTTGAAGGGCTTGGAAGCCCACACCTGTAATCCCAGCTACTGGGAGAAAGAGGTTCTCAGTTACAGGTGAACATATTACCTAATGAATTTTAAGCCAGCCTGGGAGATATGAGATTCTGTCTCAAAACAAACACATAAATGACTGTGATCTGTAGCAGACTCCTAGCTCTGCATACATGCTTTCTGTGTCTTAGGTACTTTTTGTACTTCTACATAAAGCAAATGAAATAGTAGAACTATTTACTGTACTTATAATTCCTTCTACATTCCTGTGCACTTAGCGTTTCAGACCATTTCCTGTTTTCACTAAGTGCGTATAGGAGAAAGGATTTCAGGGACTAAACAGTTTATGATACCCAGGTCTAAAGAGTAATGCATGCCACATCTTCTCTTCAAACAACGCTATTGGGAAAATCACAATAACTCACAAACACACTTTTTCTTTCAATATACAGAAACTCTTTTTTCTTAACATTCTTCCTCTTATTGAAAATGATTTTTTCTCACATAATGTATCCAGATTATGGTTCCTACTCGCTCTGCTCTACTCTTTCTTATTCCTCACCATCCCCTCTTCCACCCAGATCCATTCACTTCCTCTCATTAGAGAACAGACAGGATTCTAAGGGACAATAATTAACATAATATAAAAAATAAAATGAAAGGTGACACAATAAAATCAGACAATTAAATTTTTAAGTAGAATTTTAAAGAAGAATTGGCTCCAGAAGCACAATCAACAGCAGTTTCACCAACCATCTAGTAGTATTTTGTCCTTGCTATCACTCAATGACCCTACTCTTAGCTTTGGTACTAACTTTTCAGCACTTTTTTTTTTTTTCAGTCTAATACAACTTCTTCATCCTGGAGTTCATTGTCTTTTTTCTCAGGTGAAACTGTTTCACTATCCTCTGGTGTTTTCTTTCTTTTTCTAAACTACCAGATCAGTGTGTTGAAAAGTTGTTAACGCTCTTTATGAAAGGATCTAATTTCAAATAATTAGTGCTTATGGAGTACATCACTTGCAGATTTTTCTTCTCTCTCTCAAGCTCACAGGATCGCACAAATCCACTTTCATTCTTTAGGTACACCTGAGAAGGCAGGTGACCTGTTTGTCTCCACTTGATCCAGATTCCTCCCTCCCAGAGAGGAACACAGATGTCTATACTTTTGTAAGAATCAGCCAGAATTCCTTAAACAGAAGTAAGCATCATGCCAAACAGCCATTCTCCAGAGACAAAAAGCCAGTGACCTTCTCCCAGTAAAGAAACACATCCAATTCAGTCCTAAGCTTTGCAAAATAGACCAAAAAGTTGACATTTCTGTATTAATAGCTTTTTAATGATCAGTAAGTAAGTACGCTGTTAAGTTTACTTTAGGAAAAGTTGCTGCTCTAGAATTATTTGCACTGCTGTACATGAAACAGACATACAGTAAAATATCTATTATATAATCAAATCTTCTACTGATCCACAAAAATCATATCTAAGGGACAACAGTTAATATAAAGTAGGTAATCTCCGATGATTGACACGTTTATATGTAGAAAAACTGCTTTTCCGTTCTTCCTAGGAGCTAATCAGCTAAGAGTACGAGTCTTTTCCAATAGTTTTCATGCACTAAGTTAGCAGTGACTCAAACCCAGAGAACATTTCCAGACCCTGTAAACAAAATCCATTCAGCTTCTACTCTGATTTTTAAAAATTACTTTTGTAATTTTGATGCAAAAATCATCCAATCCGTTTTAGAGTAATATGATCAAGAAATTAATATTTTAGAAGGCCTAAAACATAAAAAAATTTCAATAAGGTATATAAAATAAGAGATAGCCATGAAACATAAATTTTTAAGATATAGAAAACATACAAAGACATATAAAAGTTGGTGATAAGGTTGTTTCCTCATATTAAGAGAGAGAGAGCAAAAGAGAGAGACACACACAGAAAGAGAGATCTGAAATTCCCAAAAGCAAATCTTATAGAATAAATTGGAAGCTTTGGCAATGTAAAATTTAAGAGTTCAAAATAAAATATCTTTGTCTTTTTAACTGCAAGCAAATAAACTTCTTAACAGAAATGTTGCAGGTTAAATTATTATACCAGATAGCACACACTTTCTCAGAGAGTTAACATACGTAATTAGTTCATCGATAACAGTACATCAACTACAAAGACCCACTCCTAAGTAAAAATAATTCTGCTCACCAACTTCTAGAACAGCTTGCTAGCACAGTTGCTGGTTCTTAAGATTGGTTTCAGGCAGACTGTTGAAGGAGACACAGAAAGTAAACATACCATTTCCAGAGCCCAGCAGCTGAGAATTCTGGGAGGAGGCACGGGGTCTCAACCATTCATTTGTCTTCTGGGTTATCCTGACATCTGACAGCCATTGACATCCTGAGCATTCCAACCCTTCAGACTCATGCCTAAGAGGAGATAAATATAGGTCTCTGACACCTGAGCCAAATGAAATGAAAGCTAATGTGAAAAATCATCCTCATTTTGTACTTCAGTTGAGGAAAATAAAACCCTTAATCCTCTTTCTACTGAAACCCTGTTATGTCCCTTAAGAAATAGTTTATGTACTTATGAAACACCGACATTCAAAATGATCTTTGAGTACTAGTCAGTTTTCTTCTCTTGTGATTATCATTTGCTCTGATAGAGAAAGTCTTGGGTTTCTTTCCTGATCCAGTGTAAAAGCAGCACCACGGTTTACTACCGTTTAGTCAACAAACAGGGTTTTGCTCCAGCCACTTGGGGAAGCTATTACTTATCAGTGCCTAAAATGTGATACATCTATGTGGGAGGCTTTCCTAGTATATTTTCCCCCTTTTTAGTCATAGTTTGGTCTTTCTGGTTTAACTCGCTAATGAGTTAGAATGTGACACAAATGCTTGTGGTATTTAGGTTTAAATTACTGTTATTTAAACTCTTTTGAGTGTTTGTTTTCAGCAGTTCATTTACAGTGAATTTTGTTTAATATTATTACTGGTAGGTACATGAATAAAGCTTGACCCTCAATCTGAATCAATCCTGTAATTAAAGTTAAACTCTGATGAAAGAGTAGCATGTTTTCTATCAATACATCACAGACTTAGTAAATAATCTATCTAATAAGAATTTCTTCAGTTACACTAAACAGAGAGACCAAGAAAGCCCAACAAAATCACAGCAAGATGCTGCTATGATCCTTTGTTGGTGGTATTTTTTTAAATAATTCTATTCTAGAAAGGCCTGGAAAGGCTCTGAAGAGAAAGAGAGGGCATGGAGTCCCATGCTGTCTGTTAAACTCTCCTGTAACTAATAGCACCTAGCATCTTCTTTGTCAAATCATCAAGAACAGTACTCTCATAACACTATATGAGAGTACTCTCATAATAATACAGATCTTATGTTGAGACAAATCCACCTGCTTAAAATTTTGTTGTGTGTGTGACAACCAATTTTTGTTCCCTTATCCCAAATGAACCTTTCCAATCAACTTAATAGTTATAAGCCTGTTCTACAGAAAATATAATTTATATGTATATATATATATATATATATATAGAGAGAGAGAGAGAGAGAGAGAGAGAGAGAGAGCTAAAAAGGGATTCATCTGCATGTTTAAACTATACAATTTTGAGTACATCTTAGTTACAAATTGGTCACTAATTTCACCTGCCCTTTAATTTGGTTAGATTATTCATTCTATGAGAAATGCCAAGGTTTGATTATTTGTAGTTCACCTATATCTATCTATCTATCTATCTATCTATCTATCTATCTATCTATCTATCTGGGAAAGCAAAGAAATGTTCCCAAAGGAGAGTTACCAGGGAATCTCAAGGACCATTTTGTCTGAACAAACACAAAAATATACACAATATTCCGCAGTTGTAGGAGGGTCTTTGCCATCTCTTACATTTGTGTGTCGAGTTCCTCCTGAGAGCTTGTGTAAGAATCTAACTTAGACCCAGAGGAGCATTTCTAGTAATAGCACCTCAATGCCAACATAAGTTCAAATAGATGACAGGCTGGAGGGGTAACCGAGTGGCAATGACTTCAGATGCTCACTTTCTTGCTCAAATGCCAGCAAGAATGGTCTGTGTGAAGTTTGAATCCATATATTACCAAATATAACACAATGTGACTGTTTCATTATTATAGAAAACATATTTTGTGCAAAAATGCCTACCATTTAGACCAAAAACCACTCAGTCTTTTTAATTGAGGAAGACAGCTGGAAGTGATGCAGTGAGCCTGCCAGCAATTATAAGACACCTTGGGAATTCCCAGCATCCTCATCTCTGAATGTGAACTATGCTCTATAAGTAAAAAATAAGAAATTCTGAATGTCCTCTCCATAAATTATAAATGAGTATTATTTGGTCACTGCTTGCTGTGTGTCATCCAACAGCAAAGGCTGACCTTACAAATGCTGAGGCTCTGTATAATTTCCCTGGGCAAGTCCACTGGCCCTATATACCCAGAGAATCATCAGATTTTTTTTTTTGCAATTATCTTTGAAAAGAACACTTCAATACGAAGTATAATTTAGCCTGTTGCTTTTCTAGTGCTTATAAACTTAAACCTTTGAACAAGTTAATGCCAAAACACTTTGGGGGAGGCCTTTGTTGTACAATAAATGGTATAATTCTCAGCTATTCAGAACACATCATCATGTCCTTTTCATTTCTTTCTGAAGATCTTACTCCAAAGAAGCAACGAAACTCATGTGGACCTCTAGAATGTTGCTCTGATTTTGAAAGTGCAGTAGCATTTATGCTTTCTTCCCAATTCTCCAGTGATTTCCTCACTTTCAGATGTCTTGCACTTCCACTCAGCCAGCATCAATCATTAATGGAGTTCACTTGGTCATTAATCAAAATATTAGGCTGGATATCACAAATAGACTGATCATATAATCATTTTCAAAATTACCTCAGACAAACCAAACTTTTAAATCACAAACGTCCTTCCTGCATTGCCTTGCCCATTGTTTGAGGGTTCGTGGTGAACTGTTCTGAATCCTTGGCCCAGCGACATAGCAGGGAAGGAACAGCTTGGGGCCTTCTAGGGAAAAGTTGGCATAGGCTCCTTGACCTATTTGAAAACAATGAGTAATTGTCACTGAAATACGGAAACATTAACCTTGCTAACTTGTGCTCCAGAAAAACATATTTTGAGGAACACCTTGGATAACTGTTAGCTTGCTTGGCTGGAACATAGAATCAGAAAGCTATTTCATGGAATTTTTTTTTTTTAGGTTTATGCCCCGACTTAGCACAGAATAAGTGGTGTCACTCAAAGCCATTCTTCTTAAGAAACATTTTCTCATAGGAGAATTGTGACAAATGTTTCATATTAAACTTCTCTGCTTAACTTGTTTTCAAAACTACCGTGCATGTAAACATCCTTTGCCTAAATATCAGCTTGAGGCAAAAGTTATGTTGTGATTCCCTCCCCTTAATGATATTCTTGGTGGGGGAAGGTCATAATTTTGAAACAGTACCTCACACTATAACTCACACTGGCCCAGGATTCATTATGTAAAGTAGGTTGCCTCAAACTCATAGAAACTCTTCTGTCTCAGTATTATGAGTATTGTGATTAAGAGGCAATGTGTGCCTAGAACTGACTTTAACGGTATTTTTCTCAAAAAATATTGAAAGAGAAGTTAAACAGTTTTACTACACACTAGGTAGCATATAAGGAAGGACGTATGTTAACTAGGTAGATAGAAATAGTCATTCTAAAAAGTACGTGTGTTGTAAGGATTACACTGACCATGATTCACACGTACAACTTCTGCTTATCTTTAAAAGTTACAGTAACATGTTTGTACACTATTGGATTTAGAAAAAAAAATTGTTTCCTATTTCTCACTATCAAGAATGGAGATCGGGGCTGGCTCAGTGGTTAAGAGCAATTTCTGCTCTTCCAAAGGACTCAGGTTCAATTCCCAGCACCCACACGGCAGCTCACAACTGTCTATAACTCCTTTTCTAGGGGATCTGATCCCTTCACACATGCAGACAAAACACCAATGTACATAAAATAAAAACAAATATTTTTTTTAAAAAGAATGGAGCTTGAAGGAAATTCATACCATTAAGATAAATTTCTATTAAATTCTCAAGTATTTTCCCAAAGTTTTATATTATCAATAACCTTCTAATCCCATGTAGCCATTCCTTACATTATTACCTTCATTGATTTAAAAAAAAAAAACTTCAGCAATAATTAGCATAACACTTTAGAGTCAAAAGAAACATTTTTTAAAAATTAGGTGGTCATTTATTCTTTGACTTCATAGCAAGCTATATTAAGATTATTTATATAGGAACAGATTAGTTTATGTGATAAGTGAGGTGCCAAAATTGCACATCCATTTTATTATTTAGTGAAGGTGCGCCTAGATGTGGATATTTTGTATTCGCGTACAAAGGAATGAAATTGACTAAAGTATAAGAGTAAATAAGTAGCAAGTGCAAACAACTAGGAAAGTATGTAAAAAAAAAGGGCCAGTAACTGCAGTGAATTGTGGAGGGAAAGAAGCATGAGAAATGCAAACTAAAAGCAGGAAGGACAGGATGGATGTGAGAGGAGTGGAAAGACTAAGAGATGGCATATGAATCTGTAAGGTAATCTTGTGCCATAGTAACAAGAAGAAACTTTTGAAGAATTTTGGACCTTTGAAGTATTTTGAGAAATACATAATGAATACTCAATTGCATTAATAAAGTCTGTAAGACCAGTGCTAGTAAATACAGAGAGGTACAAAAGCAGCTGTTGCTGGTAACTTGGCCAAAGTGTATCCAAGAGCTAAAGAGAACACATAAGAGCTAAACAGAGAATTCTCAATAGAGGAATATTGAATGGTAGAGAAACACTCAAAAACTCAAGAAGTGACAACACATGCTGAAGAAGAGGTGGAGAAAGGGGAAACCTCCTCCACTGCCGGTGGGAATGTAACTTGTACAACCACTTTGAAATCAATCTGGTGTTTTCTCAGACAATTAGGAATAGTGTTACCTCAAGATCCAGCTATAGCACTCCTAGGCATATATGCAAAAGATGCTTAAGTACACAGCAAGGACATTTTCTCAACCATGTTCGTAGCAACTTCATTTCTAATAGCCAAAATCTGGAAACAACACAGATGTCCCTCAATGGAGGAATGGATACAGAAATTGTGGTAATCTACACAATAGAATACTACTCAGCAATTAAAAACAAGAAAATCATGAAATTTGCAGGCAAATGTTGGGAACTAGAAAAGATCATCCTGAGTGAGGTTTCACAGAAACAGAAAGAAACACATGGTACATACTTACCTATAAGTGGATATTAAACATATAATATAGGATAAACATACTAAAATCTGTACACCTAAAGAAGATAAGCAAGAAGGAGGACCCTGGGTAAGATGATCAATCCTCATTCAGAAAGGCAAATGGGATGGACATCAGAAAAGGTTGAGAAAACAGGAAATAGGACAGGAGCCTACCACAAAAAGCCTCTGAAAGATTCTACCCATCAGGGTATCAAAGCAAATGCTGAGACTCATAGCCAAATTTTGGGCAAAGTGTAGGGAATCTTATGAAAGAAGGAGGAGGTAAAAGACCTGGAGAGAACAGCAGCTCCACAAGGAGAGCAACAGAACCAAAAAACTCTGGGCACAGGAGTCTTTTTCTAAGACTGATTCTCCAAGCAAGGACCATGCGGAGAGATAACCTAGAACCCCTGCACAAATGTAGGCAGCTCATGTGTCCAAGTGGGTTTCCTAGTAATGGGAACAGTGGCTGTCTCTGACATGAACTCAGTAGCTGGCTCTTTGATCACCTCTCCCTGAAGGGGGAGCAGCCTTACCAGGCCAGAGAGTAAGACAATGCAGGCAGTCCTGATGAAACCTGATAGGGTAGGGTCAGAGGGAAGGGGAGGAGGACCTCCCCTATCAGTGGACTTGGGGAGGGGCATGGGAGGAGAAGAGGGAGGCAGGGAGAGCAGAATTGGGAGGAGCTGAGGGACAGAGCTACACATGGGATACAAAGTGAATAAATTGTAATTAATAAAAAATAAATTAATTAAAAAAAGAATTTTAAAGTACTGCATTTTGAATTTAAAATAAGTTTTCAATGTGGGTTGGTATGAGGGAAAATATTAGATTTATTTAAGAGGTCTTATGTGGAATTGTAAAAGTCTTTTTCTTTGGGTAACCATGAACATACATGGTGGCTCAAGTGTTGAAACTCTATTTTATGGATAAAAATGAGAGTACGTGAGCAAGCAAGTAAGTGAAATTGAGTCAGAAGAGAACACCATTGATCAGTTGTAGAAACTGGCATCAGGCCTTGGTGTTTCCAGGTTTCCAGCTGTAGTCTGAACAACCACCAAACTAAAGTATTTGAACAAAAGTTGAATCTATATTGACAATATGCAGAAATTTTCTTGTCATTATTGCTAAGTAATTCAGAAGTTTATATTTTATTTATATCAGTTTAAGTATTATCTAAAGTTAATTTGAGATATATTTGGGTATATGTGTAGTCTCTAGGCAAATATTTTTTAACACAAGTTCTTAGTTGTAGACTCCTTAGCCATCAAGTAAAAAAGAAATAACAATAAAAATCCCTAGAGGAAAACTAAGAGAACTGAGGAACTGTTCAGTTTTGTTCTTATAGGAAGCTTTCAAAAAGTAAAACGAATTAAAGGGCACCTTTAAAGGTAGCTGCAACAAGATAACAAGTCTTGCAGACCCAGAACCACAGGGAAGCCAAGAAACCCAGGACATGAAAAACAACCAAGAAAGATTTAAAGAAATATCACAAGAGCATTACACACATCTGGCTATGTGTATAGAGCCTGTAATCTAATGGAAACTTAGGTCCCCCTGGACCAAGAGCAAATAATATCCACAGGACATAAGGTCCCTCTTTCAGCAGAACAAAACAACAGGCTGGTAGCCAATTATGGTAGCAGCCAAGCAGATGTCCCACTGGTTTTTAAATCAAACACAGAGCCTAGGTTTGTTTCAATGATTGTTTTCATGCTGTAGCCACTTTCTGATTATAAACTTTTTATGTTGTGTTTAGGTAATTTATCAGCAATAATAATAATAATCAAACACCGTAGATGTATTTGCTTGGTGAGCAATAATACAAAGCACAATCCTCTTTTATTTTAGCTAAACAGGAATTTGAAGTAGGACAGATGTGAGGTTCACAGTAAATCTCTAGAAGTGAGATACCCAGATTTTTTAATTCTTTTTTAATTAATATTTTTATATTAATTACAGTTTATTCACTTTGTATCTCAGCTGTAGCCCCCTCCCTCAATTCCTCCCAATCCTATCCTCCTTCCCTCATCTTCTCCCATGCCCCTCTCCAAGTCCACTGATAGGGGAGGTCCTCCTCCCCTTTCATCTAACCCTAGCCTATCAGGTATCATCAGGACTGGCTGCACTGTCTTCCTCCGTAGCCTGGTAAGGCTGCTCCCCATCAGGGGGATGTGAGCAAAGAGGCAGCCACTGAGTTCATGTCAGAGACAGTCCCTCTTCCCCA
>REGO01000100.1:844250-873176 GCA_010120015.1 Rhombomys opimus | reverse complement strand
ATATTGTTCTTCTGTTTCTTGTAATGTTCAGATTCCTATTTCTTAGCTGTTCTTTCTCAGTTCTCCATTGGAGTTGTTTTGCACTATGAGCATTTTTATATTTATTTTAAAATTATTATTATTATTATTATTTATTGCAATTTATTAAGTTCATATCCCAGCTGTGTCCCCCTCCCTAGTCTCCTCCCAATCCCACTCTCCCTCCCTCTTATCCCCCTCTTCCCCTCCCCTAGTACACTGATAGGTGAGGTCTTTCTCCGCTTCTATTTAAACATAGCCTATCAGATCTCATCAGGACTGGTTGTCTTCCTTTGTTCACTTTGGCTCTATGAGTATTTTAAACGTAGACATCTATTTGTATCCAGGCTTACCCTTTCATTTTACTTATTTTCTTTTTCTTCTTTAATATTCCCTCTTCCCTCTCTCAGCTTCTGTTTGGGTTTCTAGATTGATCCAAAATTTATTTCTTGATCTCTTCTAATTGTAAAAAATTGTTGTTGAGAGTTTTTATACCTGCTACATTTTATATTATTTAATCTCTTGTGAAAATATAAATATGCACCGTTTTAAAACATTTTAAAAAGACAGGCATGGGAACACACAAATTCAGTCCAAGCATTAACAGGCTACAGAAAATTTTAAGCCAACTGTGGATACAACCTCAAGGAGGTCTCAAAAGAAAACAAAAGAATTAAATGACCGATTTTATTTAGTCAGTGTTCCTTGTGGTCAGCCTTGGAGTAAATGCCTCAGACGCTGATTTGAACTAGCAAGCACAGTGTTGGGATGACCTTGCATATTAACCTGCTCCCAAGAGTGTAAATCATATCAAGTTACTTGTGGATGTGGAGAAAGCGGGAACATATCTTCCGCTGATGGTGAGAGTTCAAAGTAGCACAGACACTATGGAACTCAGTAAAGTATTGGAGGTTTCCCCAAAACCTAAAAATAAGATGACTGCAATCCAAGTCTTCCAGTCCTGGGCATATTACCAAGGATCTGTGTTCTACTATAGTGATACTGGATGACCCATGTTGGTTCTTGCTCTGTTCACAGTCATCCTTATAGCATCTCTCACTTTTCAAATATCTCTCTGTTATCTAAATTTTTTCATTTTCTAGGTAAATGTTTGTCTAAATTCAGTGATGAATGGGGAAAAAATGCCACAACCAATCCTTTTCCCTGTACAGTTGCACCTGATTTAATGGGAGCTTCCATTACTCCATGTACTGTCAGGGCTATAATAAGCTAGATACTAATGTGCATGTATTTTCAAAACATTTCAGTTACTCTACAAGAAAGGCGCCATAATACATTTTCACAAAATGCATGATATGAAGTACATATTACATATAAAATGTCCTGTATAGTTATATACTAACTATGGCTGTCACCCTGTAGATTTGGGAAGTAGACAGTGAACATTAATGTATTTAACACCTCAATTGCTATGTCGTCTGCATATATGTTATGGTTGTTAGCTTGGTGTTTTGGGGGGACTCCTAACAGTGGAAGAGGAGATACCTCTGACTCTTTTGCCAGCTCTTAGGACCCTTTTCTTCCTACTGGGCTGCCTTTCCTAGCCCTGATAGGGGGGATTGTGCCTACTCTTACTGTGTCTTGTTATGTCATGTTCGGGTAATATCCCTCGGAGGCCTGCATTTTTCTGAAGAGAAACAGTAGAGGAGTGAATTTGGGATAAAAGAGTTGGGAACTGGGAAGAGTGGAAGGAGGGGAAATTGTGGCCAGAATATATTGTATGAGAGAAGAAAAAAATAAAAAGGATCCAGTGAAAGTACTTCCACTCTGACATCTTGAATTCTATAATCCAACAATAATAATTTTGTATAATATTAAAAATATGGTCTTAGTTTTCTTACAAATTTACGTCTTTGTTTTAGAAAATTGAGTATACATTTTTAATATCATTGCAAGAGTGAAGAGTTGAACTTCATTCCTTTTAACTTAGCCTACAGCCAATAGCTACTAAAGAATTGTTTATTTTATTTTTTTTACTTTATTTTATTTTTGGAGACAGTCCGTCCACATGTTCCTGGCTGTCCTGGTACTCTCCATATAGTCCAGGCTGTCCTGGAAGTCACAGAGGTCTGACTTGCTCTGCCTTCTGGGTTCCGAGTGTAAAGATGTGTGTCACTATGCCCTGCTTAAGCAAGTCCTTAAATACTGCATTTAATGAGTCATCATTTTTTTACAAAAGGATTTTAGTATCTCAGGTGTGGTAGTTTTGACATTTTATGATGCATATCAAAACGTACTTAAACAACAATATAGAACACAAAAGTAGTAGAAAATGAAGCAAATGGCATAGAAAATACATGAGAAGCCAAGGGAATAGATTCACCTCAGTACCTCAGCGAAGGCCTGTTGACTTATTTGAGGCCTTTTTTTTTTTTTTTGCCTCCTAGAAGTCTGAACCACAAGGGGACTGCTGTACTTTAAGCTTTTTGAGACAAAGGAATAAGAGCAGTCCTTCTGGAGATTTTAAGCCTTCATATTCACCATCTCGGAGAAATTAGATTAAGTGGCATCAAATACATGCCGTAAAATTAAAATGAGTTCATGACACTCTAAGAAAGAACTCAGTATATAAGAAGATCCTCACAGGCTCAAAACGGATTACCCCTCACTTGATTCAGCCTGTTCAGACGGTCGCTTCATGGGCTCATGGTTTGCTGGCTTCCTGGGGACTATAGACTTCATTCTACCTCTGGCCTCCTCCTGCCAGAGAGAACTTCCTCATATGCTTGCTTCCTAGCTTTGCTCCACCTCTTCTTTCAACATCTCAGCTCAAACATCATTTTTCGGGAGCCACCATATACCATACAGTCTCACATCATTCTATTCTATTGATCCTGAGCACCTAGAACCTAATGACAGCACGGCGGAACACACCTGTAATCCTAGAGCTTTGGAAGTAGAGGCTCAGAAATTCAGATGCATCCTTAGTTACATGGTGATCAGACTAGAATACTTGGTGTCTTGTCTCAAAACAACAACAAGCACAAAAAGACACGTGTATGTGTTTGTATGTACGTGTAAGCTTTTGCATGTACATATACATGTGTGAAATGAAATGACTACTAACTCCTTAGGGAGGGGAAAGTAATGACAAATGGGAAAGGACAATGGGAAATGGAGCAATTACTTCTGGACAAATGAAGAATACACACAGTGAGCATGAGAGATGAAGCGACGTCCAGGATTTTAGTGTGAATTCTTCTCTTTGAAAATATATCTTCCTCTCCAACATTTCAACATGGATTTTAGCCACATGGGTATCACACCCAAGCTGAAGCTGCACTGAACAGAGGAGGAAGGAACACAAGCATCCTGCATGGGGAGGATCACAGAACAAAGCATGTTAGTAATGATACTGTGTTAGACTTTGTAACAATCTTATGTCCGGAGACTAAACATTTGTGTGAGTAAATATTTATTTGATTCAATGTTTTTCTCAAAAATCCTACATCTTGTAAAGTGATGGAATAAGTATTCAAAATGTTTTTTGGCTTTGTTGACAATTCCTTATCAAATAAATCTTGCTGTTCAATTCTCCTAATGCATGTATTTGTAGATTCATTTTTATTTATATTTCTGTGTCCATATGAGCATATTACACTTGTGTTATGGTTGTACATGGAGACAGAAAAGGCATCAGTTCACCTGCAGCTGTGAGCAGTTTGGGGCAGTTGTGAGCTACCTGAATGTGTGTTAGGATTATCACTCAGGACCTCTGCCAGACCAACAGGCATTCTTAACTGCTGAGCCATCTTCCCAGCTTCATACCCCGTATGTTTTAAATCTGTCCTTTCACAAAAGCACATAAATACAGTAGAGTTCTGAGTGAATGTAAAGCATTAATTTAATTTTCAGGTTTTGCTTGTTTTTATATATGATCTAACATTTCTAACCATTTTTTATTGCTCATTTTCTTTTATAGTTTACATGCAAACCCTCTAGTGTTTAAAAATAGTGTTCATGAGATGGGGAGATGGATCAATGGGTAAGAGCACTTGCTGTATGAGCATGTGGGCCCGAGTTTACATCTCTAGTGTCTAGTCACTTAAAGCCTGGCAATCCTATGTGGACCAGTTAACCCAGCAATAAAGAAGGTGGAGACAGGAGGATGGCTGAAACTTGCTGGACAGACAATGTAACTGATAAACTGCAAGTTTCAGGTTTAGGTGTCTATTTGTCTAAATAACTGTGTGCAGGACTAAGGTGGAGGGCATAGGACCGCTAATGTCCTCCTCTAGTCTCCATAGCCATGAACATGGGCACGGGTAGATGTATCCACGGGTACGTACCACATATATGCACTCATTCACAGATATGCACACACCACAAATAAACAATTAATGTAAATAAATGGTATTTCTCTTTGACATTATAACATTATATTTAATGTTTAACAGCATTTAAAATTATACTTAATTAATTAATAAATATCCTGTATTAAGAGTAGTCATAACAGAGAACTAAATTTAATTTTTTTACTAGCAAGAAAATTTTACTTTTAAATAATTAAATAATCAAATGTTAAAAGTATTTTTGTTAGAGTATATGCTAAAATCTAATCATCATTTTTCTTTACTAAATATTTACTGAAAAATAAACTAAAATTGAACGTTTGACATTTATTATAAAAAAGTAATTAATTGCTATTTACTTCTTGTATTTCATACTTAAAATTTATCATATTGATTTTGTGTTCCTATTTTTATTGTGAGTTAGAGATACATTTTGAAGTCCATGAAATACAAAATGCATTACATTTTGGATGATCATCATTGCTTTTTTAAAACGTTCAATATACAAAATACAAGTTCCACTCATCTGTAGTGTTTGGACCAATAAGCGGAAATTTCAACAGAGTTAATAGAATAGTCCCTTTCTCATTACTGGATTTGAATTGCTAACGATGACCTTTTACACTGTCTTAGGATGCTGTTAAACTGAACACATAGTTCCAATCTGACAGCTATTGAGCAGCTGCCAGTTTGTAAGTGCAGATCAACACATGGATGCATGATGGAGATGCTCCCTCTCCACCTGAGCGCTTCAACAGCTTTTTACCTCCCAGTGTTGTAACACTATGGTGCATAAGAGCATTTCTAAATAGCAATGATGACCTTCCAAAACCAATCCATGTTGAAAGCTCTCCTGACTGAGTGGTGCTCATTTGACAGCCAGCATGAACATCCCAAAGCTGTGCTTCGTTCAGTTGAAAATGATATTCCAAATTGATTGTGTAACAGAGAATGAAGCAGATTCATTTGGAACTGCATCACTGTTAATCCCTGAACATTAAAAAAATAAAACATTTGGCGGCTGAAGAAAGTTGCTGACCAGTAATTTATATGTGATCAGTTGCACATACAGTTACAAGTTAACAGTACTCTAAGAGACGTATATCAACTTTGATCAGAAATACCTGAAATAAATTAGTAAATATGTAGGAAAATGGCTACTATGCAAATTTCTGAAAAATAAAAGGGATTTGACCCTGTAGAAAAGAAAAGCAGTGTGCTTCTCTAAAAAGCTGTGTGGTCCATAAGGCAGAGGACATGCACAAAGAGAGAGATACTTAATTGGTCAACAATGTTGCTAAGAGCATAGGAAACTAAGTAGATTTTTATGTGAACAGGGATCAAAGGTGTGGAAGCTGGATGGATGCAGCCAGGGTAAGTAATTAGGGACAAAATGTTACACTGATCTTTGATTGGGAGGTAGGTTCTGTTTAAGCACACAGATCAAATTCATGCAAAAAGGAAAAACAAACCAATAAAAGAACAAACAGTAAGAACTCCAGGCAACTAAGGAGAACAGAGAGTAGGCAAAATAGTCTTCTCCAGGGAGGAGCACACCAGTTAGTTTTCTAGTACCTAATGGATAGCCTTGAAAACATACATGCAAACAACCATATACTGACTGAATAGGTCCTATTTAGGAATACGCATACATATACATACATACATGTGTGTGCATGTAACAACAGTTTTTTAAAAGAGGCCATAGAATTAAAAGACAATAAGGGGTGTGAAATGGGTGGGTTTGAAGGGAGGAAAGAGAAGGGAGAAAAGATGTGATTATCTTATAATCTCAAATAAAAAAAAATAACACGGCTAATAATGTTCCTAGTGGTTTTCTTTTTTCTTTTATTGGCATATAGTGAAAGTGCTAACTATGTCATATAATATCCTTGGATATTAGCCTGAGATAAAATCACGTTTGAAAAATACTTGTTAGTTTTATCTGAATATTAATAAATTGTATTAATACTTTCTATTGAAATTGGAACATTTTCTCATGGAATTATTTTAGATTGTGCTTATGTTCAAGAGTTGTTTCTATTTTTTTTTTCTTAGCATCATCTGGTATAGCTATACACTGGGCATTTTGTTTTCTCTTTTCTTTCCCACACTTAGAGCTTCCTTCCTTCTCCTTGAGACAAGGAAGTTCCAAGTCTCCAGCTCAAGGTTTCAACACCATAATGTCCCTCAAAGTAGAAATTTGTTCATATGAACCATGAGAGGAAGAAAAGGAAACACATAATAGTATGTCACTTATTCTAAAGGAAACATCTGTTCCCTCACGTAAGTGATAGGAAATTTAAGCTAACAATGTCTATGATATACAAATGAGTGAATTCAGCAGTAAAGATTTCAAGGTTTCACTCTTATTCAAGATTTATCTGGCTTGTCCCTTCCAGGAAACTTCAAACTCACAGCATTTATCTTTCATTTAAAAACTGAAGTGTATGCAAAATTCATGAGGCAAAGTGTGTGTTTAAAGGGATAGCAGAAGCAGTCAGGCTTGTTCGGTCCCCCAGAAACTATCTTTTTTTTTTTTTTTTTTTTTTTTTTGTTTTTTTTTTTTTTGTTTTTTTTTTAACTGGAAAGTTAAGGTCAGTGTCATCTGATTTTTTTTTTCTTCACAAAAACAGTATTTGGAGGTTATTGGTTTTTATCTTGTGTCAAAATAAAACCCACACTTTTATTTTCAGAAGTGGAGCCTACAAAACCAATCTTTATTAGCTTTTTACAATGGTGAAATCAACTCCTGAGTTACGGTTAGGGTTAGGACTAGAGCTAGGGTTAAGGTTCGGCAGACCTTCGATAGTAAGAGGAACATGAGGTCCACAGAAAACAATTAGCAGATATGTGAAAATAGAGGTTGGACAATAAGTGAGAACTTAGATTACAATTGCAACGAATAAGGTTAATAGAGATTGAGGGGGGAAATCTTTATATTGGATGTTTTTCTTGCAGGCATCCCAAATCACCACCCAAAAGCCTCTCCGTAGGTTTATTAAATTTTTGTTATTAAGAGTAGAATTAAGGTAATTCAGGACACCAATTTTTTTTTTAAGATGCTGAGTCTAAAAACAAGTATGTAATGGTATCTCTGATTAACTATCTGATTGAATGAGTTATTCCAATGACCTGCTAGCATGACAATCAAGAAACAGGAACATTAACAATGGGGTAGACAGTCATTCGGTAGAGTATGTCAGCGATGCTCTGAGGATGACTACCTCTTCATTTGCCTTTTGAAGTAACAAGGCAAGTGAATACCTTCATAGAAATGGTCATTGTTTTAAAAAATATAGTTATTTACTTATTTATTACAATTTATTCACTTTGTATCCCCACTGCAGCCCCCTCCCTTGTCTCCTCCCAGTCCTACACACCCTCTCTCTTCTTACACTATGCCCTTTCCCTAGTCCCCTGATAGAGGAGGACCTCCTCCCTTTCTATCTGACCCTAGCCTATCAGGGCTCATCATGGCTGGCTGTATCGTCTTCCTCTGTAGCCCGGCTAGGTTGCAACCCCAAGGGGAGCTAATAAAATAGCCTGCCACTGAGTTCATTTCAGAGACAGCCCTTGAAACCCTTACTAGGGAACCCACTTGGAAACTGAGTAGCCATGGGCTTCCTTTCAACAGGGGGGTCTAGGTCCTTCTCATGCATGGTCCTTGGCTGGAGTATTGGTCTCTACTGTCTTTCTTATTTTTTTCCTGTGTTTCCCTCTCCACATGAACATATCAGTTCTTGAAAAGAAAATTGTATTTTCAAGATTGAGAGCATGATTGAAAGAGCAAGCAGAACAGCCAAAGAACAATTGTTTTCCACCTGGAGATCTTGTAAGTGAGAAAGGAATATATTTCCTCTCTAGAGAAATCCAGCTTAAAAACAGAATGAGTTCATATCCTACATTATTCAATATCCAGAGATGTCTTTTACACATGCCACTCCCAGTGTTTCTTTTCCTTTTTTTCACAATTTATTCCTTATATATCCCGATTGAAGCCCCCTCCCTCAACTCCCCCAATCCCACCGTCTTTCACTTTCCCCCTCCCCTTTCCCTAGTCCCCTGAAAGGGGTACTTTTCCACCATTGCCAGCTGCCCATAACTAGTTAAATCTCATTCGGGCTGCCTGGATCCTCTTCTTCTGTGGCCTGGCAAGGCAGCCATCACCAGGGGCAGGTGATCAAAGAGCAGTCAACAGAGTTCATGATTGAGGCAGCCCCTGCTCCCCTCCCTCTGAGATACACATGGAGACGGAGCTGCCAATCGGCCACATCTGAGCAGGGGCTCTTGGTCCTCTCCTGGCATAGTCCTTCTTTGGTACATCAGTCTCTGCAGGACCCCCTGGGCTCACATCCTTTAGCTTTGTTGGTCTACTTGTGGATCTCCTGTCCTCTCCATGTCCCTCTATCTCCATCCTTCTCTTCCATGAGACTCCCTGCGCTCTGCCCAAAGTTTGGCCGTGAGTCTCAGCTTCTACTTCGATCCCCTGTTGGGTGGATCCTTGGAGAGGACCCTTTATAGTTAGGCTACCATCCTGTTTCCCCTCTTCCACCATTTCTGGTATCTATCCTGTTTGCCATTTTGGATGAGGTTTAAGCATCCTCCCTAAGCAAAGCTGATAATACTGATGTTTACGAAAACAGAATTCAAACAAGATGGCTTAAAAATATATACTGTTCATCTTAGGGCTCTTGTATTAGGAACAACTAGAAGCCACTGTTATCTAATGTCCCCTTCCTACTCTCATTTTCTAACCTTGATTTTATATATAATACTAGAATATACTGATTACCCATGCTTTGACACAAATGTTCAAAGAAACTCAAGATTAATCTGGAAGGTAATCAAAAGGCCATACATTCATTAATTCAGAATATCCAAAATAGGCAAATTCTCCTTCAAAATTTTAAATGAGTGATTTCTAGTGTTGCCTGAAAGACCATTCTAAAACTGTTATCAGTCCCTGCAATTACTTTGAACAAAATCTGTAATAAGTATTAGAGAACAACAGGAGTACTCTACAGGAGCCCTAGGTGCAATTCTGTGCACCCTGGCTGCTACTGTGTGTCCTCAATTCACTGTGCTTGCTCTGTGATATGACTGGTACACACTTGCTGTTGTTTCAATGTGAAATGAGTAACCTAACATCTCACACAATCTCTCTGCATTTTTTTTTCCTTGTCGTTGTAAGTAAGGGCTTCGTAACACTACCGTTGTCACAGGCTAGCACTCTCTTCTGCCTCTAGGGTAATGTGGCTTTCTCCCCTTCCCCTTCACTCTGAGCCATTCCGTTGCACCCCCCTGCTTACTGTGCCCCCGGACAACGTTTCACTTGACACGATGGAGACACTTAATGCAATCCGCTGGCACACTCCCTACTTTCCTGGCATCTTGGGCGACGTGATTAGAACAGAAATCGTTACAGGGCTGTGACTGAGTTTAGTTAAAATAAGGACGCGATTTTATACGATGACAAGGGCAAACTGTAAGAGATACTTAGGAACTAACCGAATAGACCAAAAAAAAAAAAAAAAGTAGAATACTACAGTAGTAACTGCAGTGAAGTAGTGAGCTCAAAGGGAAACTCATGTGACTGTCTTGTTCACACTGTGTGTAATGTGGACATCATATTGTAGTCAGCAAAGCATAGTGAGGAAGGCTGGATGCTCTATATGTTTGCTTTCTCATTGGGGATTAAAATGAGTCTCTACTTTTTTTTTTCTTTTTTTACCAACAGATAGAGAGAGGAGGAGGGGCAGATGTGGGTTCATGTTTTCATACCTTCATATATTGTTGAACAGTTAAATAAAATTGGTTAAATGTATTGTTTTTGTGCACCAGTTTTTCGAGAAGCCTAGGGCTTTCATTGTTTTTGGTGCAGGTGTGTGTGAGAGAGAGAGGGAGAGAGAAAGAATGAGAGACTTTTATATATATATTTTTCACCCTCCATTATCTTCACAGGTCTTTCCCACCTTTCTTACCTACCTAACTTTGTCTCGTTCAAAAATCACACAAAAAGAAAAAAAAATCAAAAGAAATTAGACAAATTTGTACCAATGTTTAATAATAGGAAAGTACAAAATTTCTCTTACATTATGTCTAGCTGCACAGTAGATCTCCTATGCTGATCCCTCTGATTTACCAAGCTTTTCACACTATAACCAACATCCTACCCATCCACTACCAAGTCCTAGAGGCACTCACAGGACAGGAAATCATGCAGTATGTGTCTATCTTTCCTTGGATAATTTTGCTTAGAATAATATCCTCCAAGATCATTTATGGTGGCACAAATGAAAACATTTTCTTTATAATTCAGTTCTGACAAAGCTATTGCCAGGAAATGCTGAAACGCACCATAGCCAAGTTTTCTGCGCCTTGGGCTTTCTCTCTTTTATTTTTATTTTTTAATTTTAATATGCTTTTTAATTTAACTAGAATTATATCAATTTCTCTTCTCTCTTTACTCCCCCTACTCCACTCAGCTATCCTTTCTTGAACACCTCTCATGCTCCCCCTTCAAATCATATGTAACAGTAATAACCAAAGAGAAAGAGATTTTTTTTTTGTCTTTAAGTGGAGATATAAATATCTGCCCACTGATTTTATAGTAAAGCCATTTCCTGAAGCCAGTGAGATATCCATTGTCCTGGGATTCCTCCCTCTTAGAATCACTTTATGCATTGTCAAACGCTCTTGTGCCACTTTTACTTTTTCTTCCTTTCAACAAAGTATCATTTTGCTGTTCACTTGGTAATTATCATAGGTAAAAAATAATCAGAAGCCCTAAGAGTATTTTAAGACTTAATTGAATTGGAGAAAAACTTATTTTTATTTCATAGTTAAAACACTGTTTAAAGTCAGCACTGAGCTGTCAATCAAAATAAAAGAAGGAGCAAGAGGGCCTTGTGCAATGATGGAAAGGTGATGTATGAGATTTACCAGGTTAAAATTTGAATTTATTCTTTTCAACCAATCATGAGATTCCGTCATCATTTAGCTGTTACATGTGTCTTGTATGAATTAAAACCCATGTCCTCCCAAGGTGCATTAATTAGGGAATGTTTTATGTGTTAATGAGGCCTGATTGTTTTACCGTGTCAGATGCTGTTCTTCACAGGCTGTTGGAAAATTCTGACACTTATTTGAAAGCGCTTGAAATTATTCTTTTAAATACAGAATTATTTTATTTGGCTAACGTCATCAAAAATTATTTTAACTGAAATTACTGGATGCGGCTCTTTCAGTGTTTAAAGTGTTATAAATAGCAAAGTCATTTAGTAATGCTGAAACTGGAATTTTAAAGGTGGTGACCTGAGAGATGTGAATTCACCAACTAACTACGGAACAGTTCCAAGCACTTAAAATATTTTACAATAGCCTTTAGCAGTTACAATGTATCTACTATAACTGTCTGTGAGAATCTACATACATGATTGCATTAAAATTAGGAAACAACATGAGACTTTGTAGAGTTTTAATGGTTTTGCAACTGCACGGAAATTAGAGCTTTCCTCCAGATCAAGATTCATAGATAATCATTTAGTAAAATGACCAATCTCATTATTATAGAAATGTCACTTATAAAACATTCATCTATCTATCCATCTATCTATCTATCTATCTATCTATCTATCTATCTATCTATCTATCTATACGTCCCTTAAGATTTTTAAACTCTGATGATAGAAAGTGGTATAAAGAGAGAATGATTGCTATCTAAAACAGAATGAAAAATCAGCAGCAGAAATACTTTTTTGAGGACTGAGGATGAGACCACTATAGTTTTCAGGAATACAAGGGGCCAGTTTTTTTAAACATTTGAGTTGTGTCTCAAAGTATAATAGCAAAAAGAGAAGGACGCCTAAACCATGGGAGCATTTTTACATGGGACAGAAAAACAGCAAGCATGTTTCCATTCACAGCTGCAGTGTTAATGTTAAACTCAGATCTCATTATATGTTAAATCCTCATTGTACTCAGGACAAGCAATAAAACCATTTCAGAGGATATCCTTAGCATCCGAAATTAAAACTGTTATACATGAACTATTGCTTGTAAGATGAAAACCTGGAACAACTCAACCAAATATTAAGACAAGGACATAAGTACCTGTAGCACACACTTATTATAATTTTACAATATTCAAAAAATATCAGAAGAATGAAGGGATTGTGTGTATTGTCACAGCGGTTTGATCTTACTCTCTAATTTTTTTCTTTGTTTTCATGAACTAAATAGACCTGTGAGCCAATCAATTCTATCTCAGCTGTTCCTCTTGTATATCCCCACTATTTGTTAAACTTTTTTATGTCACCATATGAAGATTTTTCTGGCTTCAAGAATTTTTTACTATTCTAGAGTATCTATGATACCTATTTTTATTAATTCATATGTTTTCATCACTCAAAATTTACACACAATCCATGTTTTATAATAAGCTAGTTTAGATGGTAGCTCATGTCTCTCTACTACTACTCACATAAGAAGGGACAATAAGAGCTAAGAGCAGAACTTAGTCTTTTAAAAACCTCTACTGGTCTTTCTATCTCCCCCTTCTTTCATAAGATTCCCTGCACTCTGCCCAAAGTTTGGCTATGAATCTCAGCCTCTGCTTTGATACCTTGCTCAGTAAAGTCTTTCAGAGGCCGTCTGTGGTAGGCTCCTGTCCTGTTCACTGTTGTCTCCTGTTTCCGATGTCTATCGTGTTTGTCCTTCTGAATGAAGATTGAGCATCTTCCCTAGGGTCTTCCTTGTTGCTTTGTGTCTTTAGGAACATAGATTTTAGTATGTTTATCTTATATTATATGGCTAAAATCCACTATGAGTGAGTGTATACCATAAGTGTCTTTCTCAGTTTCCAACTGCCGTCCTTAGTAAGGGGAGCGGGGACTTTCTCTGGCCTGAACTCAGTGGCTGACTCTCTGATCACCAACCCATTTCAGGTGCAGACCTGCAAGGCCACAGAAAAAGACAATGCAACCAATGAGACCTGACAGACTAGGGTCAAATAGAAGGGTAGGACCTCCTCTATCAGTGGACTAGGGGAGGGGTATAGGAGGAGAAGAGGGAGGGAGGGTGAGATTGGGAGGAGATGAGGGAGGGGGCCACAGCCAGGATACAAATTGAATTAAATTGTAATAAAAAATAGTAATTTAAAAAAGGAAAAAAAAAACCTCCACTGAAGTGATGTTCTAAAATCAATTTGCATATACCATACATTTATCTGTGATAACAATTTTTAAAAAGAGCTGACCTGAAGGTAGTGACATAGGATCAAGGCCATCCAATGCCATACACTTTTTGTAAGTTCCAAACTGAATTATTTTGTGACAGAAAATTTAGAAAGCCTTTCTTCGAATGCACTCCTTGAAGAACTGTCTTATTTTCCGAGAGGAAGGTCTTCAGGTTCTTATTTTGATCGGGACAGAAAACATTTCGTGGAGTTTATTATCGGAAGCACAGTCGCCGCTGGACACCATGTGCTTTCCTCTGCTGTAATGTGTTTCTGATTAGACGGGAAAATACACACACATTCTCCCGAAATCCAGATGCTTTTCCTATAAGATAAACCTATCTTTTAATTAGAAAATCAACACTCTTAGCTTCCAACTGATTGTCTCCAATCTCTATTAAATAACTACCCACCCATGGGTTTCCAGACACCATGACTGGGAAATACGCTTAGAGCTCTCTTAACTCTTTAGATGATAAATAACTTGCTTGACACTGGGACAAGCAGGTACATCTAGGTCCCAGGGAGACTGGGCTTTCAGATCAGGTACAATCATTTTGCTGGTGCTGCCTTTGTTTATTGACTTATAATGTTCCTACCTTGATATCAGGAATTTAAGTAATTAAATCCGTAATTTTGCTACAAATCCTCAAAAGAATTAACTCCTTTAGGAAAAAAAAATATACATTTGGAATAAACAAAAGTTCTTGAGCTTATTTTGTCTAACCTGGGATCTGGTTGAGAGTTGTTCACATTCCTGTGTACATTTAGACGTATGATATGGGAAGGAATGTGTTAATCTGTGCAAAACGTTACAATGATTACATGGACCACTTCTTTACAACATGTAATTGAATATGATGAATACATTTCTTCCTCACAAGTGTTTTTCTTGACAGGTGTTGACAGGAGACAACGTTACACTTACAGAAGAGGAGCAAGGTAGAAACTGATTTCTACCACTAAGCTCTTGATTGCTCTAAATGTCCCTTCAGAGATTCCCAAATCCATTAACATCTAGAGGAATGATATGTTACATAGTTTTGATTCAGAATGTCCCTCAGGGGCTATCATATAGGACAAAGAAGAGGGAAATAAGCCAGAAGAAGAGCCCTCTCTGTCTTGGTAAGGAGAAATAGCACTTCATATTCTGTCAAAGTGTTTCCCAACTGTATGTTCCACGTGCTAGCAACTTGAACGAATGCAGTCACTATGCCCTGGACTTTTAAGAAGATGTCTACCCATGGGTGTATCAGAAGCCAGGGCTGCAGCGTAGCATCATAATAAGAGAAAAATGATACAAGCCAGTGCTAAGTGATAAAGTTGAAAATCCTGTCAGTCTGAAATCTAGTCAAAGTTTTCAGCATTCCTTCTTTGAAGGTACGAGTTTGGGACTTTTTTTTTTTTTTCTGAAATGGGAACAGATGTGTTACAATCTACTCTCAGAGAAAATATGTCACCTGTCTTCTGGAAAACATTCTTTAGTTTCTTGATCTGAATTGTGAAAGGATCTAGGAACTATGACCAAAAATAATCATGTGAAATAAAATGTTCACATGATTTTATGCAAACCACCCAAATGGAGCAAAGGACAAGAGTTAAAAGTCAAAGAATGGAACATGTTTTCCATAGGAGGGAAGCACTAAGATTCAATGAGGAAAAAAGAGTGACCACGGATAATGGCATAGGAGGGCAAGTCAGATTAAGAAAAGTTTATGGGCCTAATAGTCAGTGAGAAGAAGCTACAGTGACAGGTCATGAGGACAGAGGGGATGTCAGTGTTGAAAAGAATTGTAGGCTGTGTAGGCGAAGGCAGGGAGGCCAGAGACCTGTTCAGGAAGAATCTATGTTATTTTTAAATTTACTGCACAGTGGAGACACAAAGGACATGGCAGAAGCCACAGAATCTGCTATGCACGGTATAGTTCAAGAGAGAGGAAGAAGGACATTTCCAGGAAAAATAAAACCAGTGCATTGGAAGGAACTCATAAGTCAACTTGTTAACTTGCTTTGTTTTTATTTTTACCATTTTATTGTTAATAAGTAGTTTGGTGGTTGTGAAGAGCTTAAGATAGCCTGAATATAACTCCATTTTGAAATAAAGATCTTGACTGGGAACTGAATTCAGGCACCAGGAAATATCAGAGTGTACACCTGGCAGAAAACAAAGTTAACTCTCCTCAAAGTTAACTCTCCTAGCAACAGCCTTCAGGAAATATAACAGAATAAATGCTTCATAGAAAATAGAGACAAACTCCCTTGCAATAATCAATGGGAATTGGTTGAGAATCGGGTGGGAAAATTCTCCCCAATGTTTCAGATGTGGTTTAGAAAAATAGCCATTGTGATCATATGCCTTAGCCATTGTGATTATGTGCCTCAGAAAAGGTCAGCCCGCCCTGCTAAACTTCACCCAATTCTGTAATGCCAAGGCTTGTGCCCCCCTGCTTGCTGCCATGGAAACCCCCTGCTCACAGACTTTCCCTTTAAAAATCCTGTTCACTCAGAGCTCGGGGTCCCACTTCTCTACTGCTGCACCAGTGAGACTTGGGTCCCGAGTTCGATCGCTCTCGTAATAAAGCTCTCTTGCAATTGCATCGAGTCGTCTCCTGGTGGTCTCTGAGGGTCCCGTGAACCTGGCATAACAGTTGCATATATTCTTTTTATTTATATTACGTTGAGATTATAATTCAATCACACCATTTTCTCCTCTCCAATTCCTCTCTCCAAATTCTGTCTTATTCACTTCCTTGCTCTCTTTCAAATTCATAAACTTTTTTTCATAAATTGCTGTCGCATACCTCCATTATTTTATACATGTATAGTTAATCATAAAAAGTTAGCACTGAAGTAACTTTGCATGCATTTCTATCTTCTCATTTCACTAAAACAATTATAAATTTAACTGTCTTTCTCAACTCTTGAGGAAATAACTATGGCTTATATAGTTAACATGCTAATATATTTATTTTTATTTGTTTTTAAATTAATGTATAAATAATAGTTTCACCATGGATTTTGATACATATTTTGCTTTGATTGAGTCTTGTTTCAACTTCCCTTCTTTCTACTCCTCCTGCTGCTGATCTATCCTCCCCTGGAGCATTACGTTCTAGCTGTATGAAGAGGATAATTTTTTAATATGACATATTTACTTCCTCACTTTTAAAACCTCAATAAAATAACAATATAATATAAAAATGTATTAATTATTAACTTGGGAGTTAATGGGAGGAGATTGGGAGGAGAAGAGACTGGGAGGAGATCCCACAGGTTACAGGAAATTTTATCATATTTCTGGAAAACAGTAAAGATTTGAAGTGTTAGGAAATATGAAGCAGAGAGGGAGATTATTCTGCTATGAAATTTACATAGAATAATGGAATGGAACCTTTTCTATCTGGGTTTAATATGTATTTCATCAATAAAAAACATTCTAAATTATTTAAATATCATTGTAGAGCGAGTCAAAAATTATAGTAATTTTGTCGATTTACAAATATTCATCCTTTGATATGAATAGCATGTAAAACACCATTTTCAAATATATTTGCATACTATAATTTTTAAAGTGGTTATTCTCATTTTTGTTTTATAGGTGTGGAAATGAAGACACACAAGATTGCATTCAGTGTTGTTAAGCTGATAAACGTTAAATTCAGGATTTGATCTGGCAGTGCAGCTCTATAATAACACTTTATCTACTATATTATACCAGTTTATAAAAGTAACTATTTTGATATTGCTATTATAAGATCAAGAACTTTAAATTATAAATTTACATTTTGAAATGCAGAATTATTCTCCATGTATTAACAGACTTATATTTTCAAGCCTTAAATGCTTTTATGTCAATGTCCACACTGTTCATGAAAATGTCAAGGATGAAATTTCAAGGTCCATGTATGACTCGACCTAGGCCCCCTACACATTTGTACCCAATAGACAGCTTAGTCTTCATGTGGGTCCTCTAGTAGGGAGAGCGGGGACTGTCTCTCACAAAGACCCTCTTACATGCTTTTCCATCACTTCTTCCTGGTGGAGCTGCCTTGCCAGTCCACCTTGGTAGAGGATGTGCTCAGTCCTGATAAGCATTAATGTGCTTGGATGGGTAGGTGGCAGAGCTCCCTTTCTTTTAGGGGGAGAGAAGGGAGAATACAGGAAAGAGGGAAGGAGGAGATAAGGACATTACAACCATCCTGAAGATACCTGATAAGCTAGGGCCAGATGGAAGGAGAGGAGTCCACCCCTTCTTAGTGGACTCAGAAAAGGGCAGGGAGGAGATGAGGGAGGGAGGGGAGGATTGGGAGGGAAAAAGGGAGAGGGCTACAGCTCAGATACAAGAGAATGTATAAAATTATTTAAAAATTAAAAAAAAAATAAAAAAAAGAGGGAAAGAGGATGGGACCAAGAGAGGAGGGAAGAGGCTATGACTAGGATGTAAAGTGAATGAATGAATGAATGAATGAATGAATGAATGAATGAATGAAACAAAAATTACAGAGTTATCTATACAGTTCATAGTGCTGTAAGTTTCCTTTTTTTTCTATCTGAACTTAGATTCTACGAACATAACTGAAGAGAAAGTAGTCTATTATGAAACATATTTAACACTAGGAATCAATGGCCTTACTGTGTAAAAGAGTACCAAGAAGAAAGAATAAGATTATGTACTAGGAAAGATAATTATCTATATTTAAACAAGCTTCATATATTTATGCCTCATACCATCCTCTGTGTATGTGTTTTATTAAAATTAATAGAGATAGATAAATAGAATCAATACAATCAAAAAGAGACTTTAAAACTTATAGCTTATAAAAGATAAAATTAACTCTAGCACTCAGTCAAAGAGCAAACAAAAACCCAGACGTGTATTTAATATATGAATAAACATAAACAATTAAGGAAACATCTCAATGACCAAAATTTAATACTGAGCTCTCCAGTGAGATTGTCCGCATTTATCTGAATTGGAAATTCCCAGGGAGGGGAGGTAAAATCATTTAAAAAAAAATTAACTATCCAAAAAGGAAGCTATGGAAAATAAGGGTCAGAAGTTCACTTGTTTCACTTTTTTTATTATTATTCCCATTAATTTTAGGAGAAAATAGAAACCAGATGGAAAATACACATTAAAGTGTTTTTGAGTTGTTTCCTGAAACTGAAATCTGGTTGATAGTCTTTCAATAGACATTACAGTAATTTGGAATCTGTTTTCAGTTTTCTATGCTCCTGTCTTCCAAAGATGAAACTGTTCATGGGGGGGTGCACAGTATATCATATATCATACATCACAGTATATATGATGACTTACATATCAGTAAGTTGGGGCACACAATGAGCTGAAAGTACAGATATGCCTGCGCTTTAGACACTTTAGATTTGGCCCTGTGACTCTTCTGCCTGTCTATAAATCACAGCCAGATGCTTGTGTCCTTTTCTGCATCCTTCGTGATGATCGGTAGTATAGTAAGTGAATTATTTTCCGAACACTGTGAGAAATTTACATAAGTCATTGAATTCACAAGAGTTCATGGGGACCTCTGACCTATAGCCAGTCGACGAGGGCACATATGACACCCTGACACCCTGGACTATAACCAGCAAAGGAAGTGGGGGTAAACTGATGGTATTGAGCCCAAAGCCTTGAAGTCTGATCCTGAACAGAGATCAGTAGTGTGAGAACTGAGTCCAGCTGGAGGATGCCAAGGGAATGGCCCGTCCCCAAGTGGAAATTTCTTGGTGGAAGGAAACAAAGGTCCACAGGTAGCGTCGGAAGTGCAGTGAATGAGTACTCTGAGGATTCAGCGGTGGATCACGGGAAAACCACTCAACGGGCTCTTATGGGTTCAGTTAGACACACCCTTGTAATGAAAAGGTTGGGTCTGCTCAACCTGTAAGGGGCTGGTGCTCACTTCGGATTTTGTAAGTAGTTTATTCTTGAGAATACTGTTTCAGTGGAGTAGATGGCAAGCTTCGGATACTGTATACATTGAGAGAGAATTAAAAAAAAAAAAACAATCTCAGCGCTGAGACCCAAAACACCTGCTGAGGGTAGCAGACTAGGCTATGACTCCAAACCACTATAACTGTGGAGAGAAAAATAATCCTTATTTCGTGTTTTATTTAATGAGGCATTTGTGGTCTGATTAATACTGTTCTGTGTTTTTATAGTTGCGGCTAATACCAATAAGGATCAGAACCCTGATCTCTTTCTAAAAACACAGTGAGTGCTGATGTAATTTAGTCCAAATATATTCATAAAGAACTTATCCCATGGCAGGTGGCGTGTCTTACCACCTTTAAATTAACACAAAATGAGAAAAATTTAAAAATCAACTAAAGAAAAAGGCATTTGTTTTCATTATGTTAATGTATAATTTCCTGCAGAGCTGTGAAATTTAAAAAAAATGTTGAAATAGGGTAAAACAGGAAAATATGGCCCTTTGTATCTTCTAGACATGTCTACACATACATGTTTTATATACATGTTAGTTAAGAACAGAGACTGTGCCAGGTGCACTGGCTTAAGCCTTTAATCAACAGCATGCAGGGAGGCAGAGGCCGGCAGAGTTTTACAGGTGTGAGGACAGCCAGGGCCACACTCTGTCCTCTACCCACACACCAAAAAGGGTGCAGACTGAACTCAAATGTGCAAGGTTTCAAGTATGGCACTGACACTGTATGACTTTATATTATGTACATTTTTTCCTTGATGAGACAATGTATACAACTTTTTTAAAAAATATATGGAGCCCTTTTATTATTAACCACAAAGTTAGATAGTGCCTGGCTGGCACTTAATTCAGGTTACCACTGTCATCATCACTTGCCTGAAGGCATATGTGCACAAATAGGTTATAATACATCTTTATATGTATATACATACATTCACATGATTATGTTCAAATATGTATATATACATATATAGCAAATAATTTTCAACCCTAGATATATAACTGAAAGGAAGACCTTCGAATACGATGTGCCTGATAACTTAAATTTACATTTTCTCTTTTATCCAGTTAAGAAATCAGTAGGAACTTATTTCCCCTGCTGACTCCTGAACTGCAGCCACCAAAGGAGTCAGCATCCTGGGTCCTGGCAATGGAAGTGTTCCTACCAAAATCCTCATTTTTTTTTAATGTACTTCTAACAGTTTTCTCTCCCAAAGGATGCTGGGAATTAATAAAACACAGGCATGGTACGTTGAGGTTAGTTACCAAGTGCACATTGCTGTCCTTGTGACTTGGTTCTCGTGCGAATCTTGCCCAGCAGTGATGCCGCCTGCAACAGCCTCCACACCTTCCATCGCTCGCAAAGACTGAAGGACACACTGGACCTGACACATTCATCACTCTACAAGTAGTTTGAATCTACTTTCTGTGATGCAGAAGTTCAATCCTTCTTTATTTTAAAACAACCATACGACATAAATAAAATCTTGAAGGCTATCTAGTCCACCAAGTATTTGTTGTCAATAGTATTAAAAGAAACATACTCTGATAATCAAAGCATTTGACACAAATGCATATCTTTAAGCAGGTTTTCCTAATACACCACAAATAGACTCAATTCTTACAATTCTTGACATTGAGGTTACAATTTCTCAATAATGAATTCTTCTTTCTTCTAATGTGCACATTATATAATCTTTTATTTAATTATTTATTGTACAATTCATATTTATTAATTATTTAGGAATGAATGTTGGAAAAATGAAAACTGCAGAAAGGTGAGATTATTTTTTTCTTTTTTAAAATTTTATTTATTATTTATTGCAATTTATTCACTTTGTATCCCCATTGTAGCCCCCTCCATTATCTCCTCCCAGTCCCACCCACCATCCCTCTTCTCCTCCTATACCCTTTCCCTTGTCTCTAATAGGGGAGGACCTCCTCCCCTTCTACCTGACCCTAGCTTATCAGGTCTCATCAGGGCTGGCTGCATCATCTTCTTCTGTGGCCTGGTAAGGCTGCACTCCCCAGGTAGAGGTGAACAAAGAGCCAACCATTGAGTTCATGTCAGAGACAGCTCCTATAGCCCTTACTAGGAATCCCACTTGAAAACTGAGCAGCCTATGGGCTTCCTCTGAGCAGGGGATCTTGGTCCTCTCCATGCATGGTCCTTGGTTGGAGTATCAGTCTCTGCAGGACCCCCTCTGGGCCTGTTTTGTTTTTTGTTGTTGTTGTTGTTTTGTTTTGCTTTGTTTTGTTTTTGGCTCTGTTGATCTCCTCATGGAGTTCCTGACCTCTCCTGGTCATCTGGAAATTTAAAGCAGTCATTTAAATTACCAAGGAGAAAGATCTTCATAAACTCAACACTAATTCCAAACATGACTGTTTCTCATTAAGGGTTTTTCAGTTAGCATGCTGTTCCATTACTGACATTATTTCTATGATGACAGTAATCTGACAATTAAAATTATCTTTAAACTTTTTAAATTAAAATGGTGACTGACTCTTTTTTCCAATGTTAGACAGGAAATTCAAACTTCATCTGGGATGAGGGACAGAGCCTCTTCAAATGGGGTACAGCTTTGTGACTCGTTTATTTATTTATTTATTTATTACAATTTATTCATTTTGTATTCCTGCTGTAGTTCAACCCCCTCATCTCCTCCCAGGCCCATCTAACATGTCTTCATCCCCTATACCCTTTCCCTAGTCTCCTGATAGGGGAGCACCTCCTCCCCATCTATCTGACCCTAGCCTTTCAGGTCTCATCAGGGCTGGCTTCATCATCTTCCTCTCTGCCCTGAAAGGCTGCATCCGCCCAGGGTTTGGTGCTTAAAGAGCCAGCCACTGAGTTCATTCATGTCAGAGACAGCTCCTGTACCCCTTACTAGAGAACCCACTTGAAAACTGAGCAGCCTATTGGCTTCCTCTGAACAAGGGGTCTATGTCCTCTCCATGTCTTGTCCTTGGTTGGAGTATTGACCTCTGCAGGAACCTGGGCCTAGGTTGTTTTTTTTTTTTTTTTTTCTTTATATATTTTGAATATTAACCCTCAGTCAGATGTGAGGTTGGTTTTTTTTTTTTTTTTTTTGGCTCTGTTGGTCTCCTTGTGGAGCTCCTGTCCCCTCCAGGTCTTTCTAGCTCCTCCTTCTTCCATAAGGTTCCCTTCACTCTGCCCATTTGGAAGAAGGGAAGGTAGAAAGCTTTGTGACTCTTAATAGTTTTTCTTATAATAAATATTAAAACATACCCATTGGCGTTCAACAAGAGTCAGAATCAAAGGGTGTTATGTTTTATGAAAATTGAGTGACAGCTAAACAACTGTTACTTTTGCATTGTGTAAGGACTCTAGATTTTTAGAAATTTACATGCAGTCTTTTAAATATAGGAATTAACTTCTCTATGGAGTCATTTCAGTGAACAATACAAATCAGCATGTTCCTCGTGAATTAAACTAAGGTCAGCATTTAGTGTATGTACACAATATAATTTTCATTCCATAGTTAAACTACATTAATTTTGCGATTTCAAATAGAATTCTGGAATTCTCTTGATTAGTACCATCTTTGATATGCCAAATTCTATTTACAACTTGAAGGGAAATTGGGATTTATTTAATATTTTCTATGCATTAATATATTTATTTTTATTATAAAATTTTAGGCAGTTTTTGTTTTTCAGTTAATATTATTTATGTTCAGATAGACTGAAGAATATTGTTTCAATATATATCTAGTTCTAGTTCATAGCTTAATTAAGATTAAACACTAAATGATATCTGAATGTGTAAGGACTTCCCAGCAATACAAAACATTTGCTAGAAGAAAATAACATCAACGATGATGTATTCATAAAAAAAATAAGTACTTAAGTTGGTAAAAAAAAAAAATTAAAACAGTAAAAGGGGAAGAAATTTACACATTTTAGGAACAAAATTGAATAAAGGTTATCAAATCTTTTAAATTGCTTAATGTCTCAAACTCAGCACATTTGAGTCCAGTAGGATGTTGTCATGGTTCACACAGCCTGAATCTCCACTAAATCGTGTTGTAAACAGGTATTCAGTTTCTCACCCACTTGGAAAAATTCCAGGACCCTGCAGTATTACTGGCCGTGGGTGTGTTTCTTGTTGAAGGCTGAAGCTTCCTGTTGTAAAGACAGCCATGGCCTTTGTCAGGTAGGAAGTGGAAATTTTCCCTCAGGGACATTCCTTGGAGCTACACTTAACACTTCCCCTACTTCCCACTGGCTGTAATTTTGTTGCACAGCTTTCTCTGTTAAGAGAAGAAGTTAGTACACACATTCTGTTTCTGGTTTTTTTTTTTTGTTTTGTTTTGTTTTGTTTTCTAGGCAATCACTGAAAAAAAAATTTCTTTGGAAAAGTGTGGGTTGAAGGACAGTCATTTTCTGTGATGGGGTCAAACCAAGCTCATTTACCATTCTTCATGAACACTTTTCCTTCTTGGCATCACAAGTTATAATATCATGCCATTTTTTTTTTACACACTAATAGTCACATTTTTCTACTCTCAAGAGAACCGAGGAAGGTTATCAAATCAAACATGACTGGGCATGGAATTTTGTCTTCTACTTGAAAGGTGTTTTTCTAATGCCTTTCTTATGCAACTTTTCTATATTTTATCAATAGGCTAGATAATGTAAATGGACTTAGGTTTATAAGCATTACATAAAAGAAAACAGTTTTCAGTAATTTTTAGCACAGTAAATATTAGCTTTAACTTCATGATCTATAGCAAGCCTGTTGTCATATCTTAAAACACATTATTTTCATTGCCTTGTTTATAGATTTACTTCGTTAACACTGGTGCAGCCAACTTCATAATGGACTTCTACACTCTCACTCTTTCTTTCCTGAAGAAATATTGCCCCATTAGCTAGAATTTCCTTCCCCAAAGAACCTTAAATGTAATAGATATGTCAAATACAGAAAAATTCCAAGACATCTTACATGAAATAAGATAGGGAGAAAAATGTGCCATTTTATGAAAAGAAAGATCTTTCTCAGCCTCTTCACCCATTCTGCATGCTTATATTTGAACTCATGTTCAAATGATCCAAATACCACTATAATCAGCTCAGATAAATTCTACTAAATGTCTTCATCGTTATTAATGTTCTCTTTTGGGTATAAAATTAAATTCAACTAGATAGTTACTCATAATTTTTTTCACCCAAGAATATTTTAAAGCAATATGTCAAATATTAAAAATAATTAAATAAAAGGAGTTCAGAATATTTTTACTGTAACTATTAATTTGATATGGTTGATTTGCAAAGAAATTTCATTTGTTCCTAAAATTTAAATAACTTTCCACTCTAGAATATTCATTACATTTTGCTGGGTTTTGCTCAAATAATAAATACTATGCAGCATAAATTTTTTTCTCCTAGCTTGTGTCCTTATGATAACCAGTGTATATATGTCAATATATACATATTTGTATATACCGCTGATTTTAACTTTTGAGATTATAAGAATTATGTATATGTAGTACGTGCTTACTATTCTATGTATAAAAATATAAGCAATACCGATACAGGCCTTGCATCATATATCCTAAGAACTTTTATATTTAGTTGAATTTTAAAGAGAAACTTACCTAGCAATCATCCTCTGTATATAGAACTTAATCTATAAAGAACTATTGAAGATAAAAAAAGAGTAATAAGTAACAGCAAAGCAAAATAAAATACCATAGAAAATGTTTCCAACTTTAGTAACTAGTGAAATATTTAGAAAAGGAAATAAACTATTTCAGTGACTTATTAACTATTTACTAGTTGATGACATTTTGGCAGTTCACGTAATTTCTACCAGATTAAAATCTAAATCTGTGTGAAACCACGTTTTTAGGTCTGACCTTCATAGACATCCAGAGCGTATGTTTAACATTGCCTCTCACAGCAACTTGAGTCATAAGTAAACTGAGAATCACAAAAATTGGTGAATTGAATAGAACAGGAAGTCTTTATTAAGCTAGGTGTTGCACACCTTTAATCCCAGCACTCAACAGGGAGTCCTCTGTGAGTTTGAGGTCACCCTACTCTTCAAAGTGAGTCTGAGACAACCAAGGATACACAGAGAAACCCTATCTTGAAAAAAAAAAGTCTTTTTTGAAGATGTAACTACTGAGTGATGAGGGGAGTTAGGATTTCCTTTGGAAAGTGACATTAAGATAAATTATGAAACTCATAAGAATACGTTTTGTCCATAAATAAAAATTGTTACTGAGTAACAAAGACCAGGGTATTGCATTAAAGTTTTTTAGCGTGGAAGATGTTTCTAAACCAGTCCTTATAAACTTTGAATTTAAGAATCAGTACTGTCATCTTGAACAAATAATTGTGAATCCATCAGTTAATCCTCAGTTAGACTATAATTCAATCAAGGATGTTGACACCAGCATGTTCTAAAGGAAGGAATGAGACACGTTAGTCATGGGGTTGCTTTCATTGGCGGCTCTCTTTTATATTACGGATATGTGTCCTGAGAGATTATTCCTACATGGCCATCCTCACTATCGTCATTTTAGAGTAAGCAATTGAGGAAAATCAATGTGAATAGCTCTATTTTCTTAGAATTTGGGTCTCTGAAGTAGAAACCACTATTGTTTCATTCTTGATGAAGAAATGTCAGGAAAGTTTAGCTCTGGGACAGTAGGATGAAGGTTTCTCCTGAGGGGGCAGGAAGAGGCACTGAAGATCTGCCTATATTGTTGATTACAAGGCAGGAAGTAGCAGGGTGACCTTTTCTCCTGGTTGGAATCCCAACAATTACTTGCTCAGTGGCTATTAACTAAAGAGGCGAAAACACCTCTTGTCTGGGGTCAGTAGAAATATAGTAGCAAAAGTGACAATCTGTACTCAAGTGAAGTTTTTCCTCAAGAATTTTTCATTATGTAGGGGTTTTTGTCTACATATAACTGTTTTCCTCACTTCGCTTTTCTGGAGTTCATATTCATCAAGAGACAAAGTAAGTGTCTGGATAGACAGCTTTGTGGTGAAGAGTATTCACGGGCTCAGAGCGTGGTTCCAAGCACCCATGTCAGGTAGCTCACAACCATCTCTAACTCCAGAGCCAAGTAACTGATATCCTCTTCTGGCCTCTGTAGAGACCCACACACATGTAGCATGCATGGAGACAGGCAAATAAGCAAAAATTAAAAATATATATATATGATAAGTGAAATGAACTGTTCTGGTAGCATTCTGAGGCATGACAGGCCTTCCTGCATATGTGACTTGCCCATTTTCTGGGACTTAACACTAAACTCATGTGTGTTTTATTTCTCTCACATAAGTTCTTATAAAGCCTGTCTTAATCTTCTCGGAAGATGTGATATTTCCCAGTTGTCATTGTTTTAATTGAAATTAAGGAGGATTCTCAATCATAACTGAATCAGACACTATGGCATGCCTACTCTTTGTGAGGAAACTAGAGGGAGAAGCTATCTAGTTTCATGAGGGAAGATCTAAAGGTTTAACTGTATGTGTATGTGTGTGTATCTCTGTGCATGCAAACACACATGGACAATTTCTTCTTTTATTGTGTTATTCTTTTTAAGCTACAGTGACCTCTTCTTTTTAGCTAAAGATGAAAGATGGAGAAGGATGAAGGTGGCGAAGAGAAACAAAAAGAAAGCAAGAAGCCTAAAACAGAAATGACACTTAAAAAGAGGCATGACATCCACTCATCATAATTAGCTGTGTTGCATAATTCCAGGGAATACTCTTCCTATGAACAGGGCTTACAGGACTGAGCACATTTGTCAAAATTTCCCTCATACGTGTGTAGTATGTACCAAGAGACTATAAAAAAAGATCACAAGAGACAACAGCATGGCAAATCACTTAGGCCTACTTTGTGAGATTAAGCAACTTTTTAAAACTCCTAAGCTTTAATTGTCTCAGATGCTTTAAATGCCAGGGGCAAGTGATCAAAGGTCCCACCACTGAGTCCATGTCAGAGACAGCCCCTGCTCTCCTTACTAGGGTACCCACTTGGAGACTGAGCTGCCTTGTGAGGCCACAGAAAAAGAGGATGCAGCCAGTTCTGATGAGACCTGATAGGCTAGGGTCAGATAGTAAAGGAGTATGACCTCCCTATCAGTGGACATGGTGGGGGAGGGGCATGGGGAGAGAAGAGGGAGGGAGGATGGGACTGGGAGGAGATGAGGGAGGGGGATACAGCCAGGATACAAAATGAATAAATTATAATAAACAATAAATCAATAAAAAAGCATAAAAATAAATTCAAAAGATAATTAGCTGCCAGCCAGGCACAAGTGGTTCACTCCTGTGATCCAAGCACTTGGAGAGGCAGAGGCAAGCAGATCTTTGTGAGTTCAAGGCTAGCTTGGTCTACAAAGTGAGTCCAAGGACAGCCAAGACTACACAGAGAAACTCTGTCTTGAAAATTAAGAAAGAAAAAGAATTAGTTGACTTACAGGACAATTTTGTTAAGAGACATATTAGTATACTAAAATCATATTAAATGTAATTTCAATATGCTAAATAATATTGAATATATTCATAGATTAGTATTTGCTCTGCACTTATATTTTCAAAGTGCTTTCATTTGCCAACTCTTTATTATAGACACATCACAGAAAACAAAGAGGTAAATGTGAGATATCTCTGCTGAAGATTATAATGTGCAAATGTTTTAATATATTTCTGCATACTTGAATAAAACTAAGTAACCAGAAAAAAAAATCCAATATACAGTATTGCCCACAGATAGGGAAGATGCTTAAATCTCCTTCAGAATGGCAAACAAGATAGACAGCAGAAGCTGTGGGAGAGAGGGAACAGGATGGGAGCCTACTATAGAGGGTCCTCTGAAAGGTTTCACCCAACAGGGGATGGAAGCAGATGCTGAGACTCACAGCTAAACTTTGGGCAGAGCTCAGGGAGTCTTCTGGGAGAAGGTAGGATAGAAGGACATGGATGGGGTCAGGAACTCCACATGGAACCAACAAAGCTAAAAAGAAAATCTGAATACAGGGGATCCTGCAGAGATTGATGTACCAACCAAGAACCATGCATGGAGAGGTCCTAGTCCCTCTGCTCAGATGTAACCCATAGGGAGTTCAGTCTCCATGTGGGTACCTGAGTAAGGGGAGCAGCGGCTGCCTCTGTCATTAACTTGGTTGCCTGCTTTTTGATCACTTGCTCCTGGAGATGTGGCCTTACCAGGCCATAAAGGAAGAAGATTCAGGCAATCCTGATGAGACTTGATAAGCTAGGGGTAAATGGCAGGGGAGGAGAAATCCCCATTTCAGTGGAGCTAGGGAAGATGAGGGAGGGAGGATGGGACTGGAAGGAGTTGAGGAAGGCAGCTACAATCGGTATATAAAACGAATAAATTGTAAAA
>REGO01000100.1:817499-831270 GCA_010120015.1 Rhombomys opimus | reverse complement strand
TTCCCATTGCTAGAGTCAAAATAATTAGTCTAAGCTATTATCGCCCAAGTGAGCTTGTGTTCCAGGGTGTAGCCACAGATGAGCACAGTCTTCCATTTTTCTTTTTCTTTTATTATTTTCTTTTTTGTTTACTTTACATCTCAAGGGTGTCCTCTCTCGCCTTTCCTCCCAGTCCCCCTTTCTCACCTCTCCCCGAAAAGGGGCGACATCTCCTCCCCCCCTCCCCCGCTCTGTATAACAACATTCTCCAGCATATCAAGTCACCTCAGGACTGAGCATATCTTCATCCCCTGAGGCCAGGCCAGGCGGCCCTGCCATGGGGAAGTGATTGAAGAGCAGGCAATAGCGTCTAGGTTAGAAACAACATCCTCCTCCACTCACCTGGTGCCCCTTACGAAGACCAAGCCTCCCTTGGCTATTAGTGCAGGGTGCCTAGAACCAGTTCATGCATGCTCCTTAGTTGATGTCTCAGTCTCTGAAAGACCCCACGGGACTGGGTCAGTTATCTTTGTTTGTCTTGTGAGGTTTCTGTCCTGTTCAGGTCCTTACAACTTTCCCCCAACACTTCCCTTGGACCTCTGGAGCTCCGCCTCATGCTTGGCTGCAAGCGCTCGTCCTAATCTTGTCCTCTGCAGTCTGGAGCCTCCCAGATGACAGTTAAGTTAGACTCCTGTCTGCAAGCATAGCAGAGTTGCATGGTGTGCTACTTTGTCTGAAGAAATAATGCTTGGCTGAGAAAATGCATGCAATACTGTCTGTTCAGATTATTCCATACTGTTCTGACATTCCTGTCTTCTACTGATCCATATCTGTCATGTCGAACATTTCTGTCAAGACATATCTGTTTCTTCAGGGATACCAGCATGAGGCTCAAATGCCAGCTATGTTCCTAATTTTCCGATATGGGAATCTTTCACACAGATACTGGCAATTACTGTCTCTTCTATATATAGACAGAAGAGTTCTTTCCATTTCTCCTTCACTTCTGGAGGATAATTTTCTGAGTGTATATTTCTGGCTGCAATTTTTATTTTCTCTTTAAAACAAGAAATATATGGTCAGGCATGGTGACCCATGACTTTAATCCCAGCACTCAGGGAAGCATAGGCAGGTGGATCCTTGTGAGTTCAAGGCCAGCCTGGTTAAAAAACCCAGCAGGACAGCCAAGGCTACAAAAAAAGCCTATCTTGAAAAACCAGCAAATATTCATTCATACAAATATGAATGAATTCCTCCCTGGTTGTGCTGTTCATTTAATGTTTGTTTAAATATAGTTGATAGTTGTCTCTTGAGGACTTTAGTATTCTCTTTACCCAGTATTTCTGGCATTTCAGCTGCAATATGCCACTACGAGGAACTTTTCTGGTCGAGTTTATTTAAGGTCTTATAAGCCCCTGAATTTGGAGGACCATTCATCTCCCAAATTTGTCAGACTTTCAACAAGTCTTTCATGAAGTGAGGTTGCATACTTTCTCCTTCTTTTGGCCTTCAGGAACTCACAAAATTTAAATATTTGTTTATTTAATGGAATCTTATGATTCTCAACTAACATTAGCTAACTCATTTTTACTTTTTATAAAATTTTATATGGTTTGCCGGAGTATTTTAAAGATGATTTTTTGTGTGATTCCTAGACCACACACACACACACACACACACACACACACTCACTCACAGTACATGTGCACACATAGTGGGAGGATTTTGCGTGTTTATGCAGCAGGTGTTGAGGGTAGCCACTTTGTCCCCACATGTTGAGACCACAAATGTGTGCACCACACTTGGCTTTGTTCATCCTTTTTTTTTTTTTTTAACTTAAATTTATTTCTTGGATTTCTACTTGGTCTGTTCCAGGATCTCCTCTTTGTTGATTTTTTTCCATATTAGTCATTCCCTTAATTTCATTGAATTGTCCTTTCTTACTCTTGAAAGGCTCATGTGTATCCCGGCGCCCATGCTTTCATGTTAATTACTAGGTATGTTTTCACTCTTTCTTTAGAGTTCATTGCTCTAGGTGCTTGGCTGTATGGTAGGCGCTAGGAGCTTGGTCTTCATAGTTCTTATGACCCCACATTAGAACATTAATGTTTATGCATCTGGTAGACCACACTGTCTCTATCAATTTTACAATGCGACTTTCCTAGCAAATGGCTGTGTCATACACGTGTCTCAGGTCACCAGCTTGTAGGGTATGTGCTGGCTTCGTTCTGGCGATGAACCACGGAGTGCTGTTCCTTTAGGCTCAGAGAGTCCTCTTTCTCAGAAGGCCACTTGGGGAAGGGAGATTTCTATCAGACCAAATGGGTGTGGTGCAGACAGCAGTGCCAATGGGACACACATGGCTGCTTCAGGGATGCAGGGTACAACGGAAGTTTTCTTAGGAATGGAAACAAAAACAAGAGTCACCATGTGTGAGTTTTGGCACAGTGGGTGCAGAAGTCATTTGTGGGTCAGCAGCACCAGCAGTGGAAGCAGTGGGGAACAAGCAGAGCCCGTGGAATGCATCTACTCACCTTTTTGCAGTTTTGTCCAGCTATGGCCTCTTGGTTTTGCTCTGTCTACCAGAACCAAGCATTAGAGAAGGGACAGCAGAAGTTCTTCTTCTTTTCTTTTTAATTAATTAATTTATTTACTCACTTTACATCCTGATTGTAGCCCCCTCACTGCTCTCCTCCCAGTCCCACCCCATGTCCCTCTCCCCCCTTGCCTATCCCTCAGAAAATGAGAGCCCCTCCTCCATCCAGCCCACCCCAGCTCATTAAGTTGCATCAGGATTGAGTGTGTCCTCTTCCCCGTCCCCTAGGGAGAAGTGATCAAAAAGCAGACAAGAGAGTCCATGTCAGAGACAGCTCACAATTTCTTTTTCTGATTCAAAACTATAGTATAGACTTCAAGTTACTTTTGGAACTGGTGTCCAAACCTTCTGTTTTGTTCGGCTTATCACTTGGACAAAACACCTGACATAAATAACTTACAGAAAGGGATTGCGTATCTTATGCTATGACTACAGAGGACACAGTTCACAGTGGCAGGGGAGGGCATGACAGTACAAAACAAATTCTATCCTAATGGACGTGAAGGGGAGAAAAGCAGGGGAGGCAGGCCAAAGACAAGACCTAGTCCCCCAAAACATTTCCTAAAACATTTCCCTAGTGCCTATATTTTTAGATAGGCTACACCAAATCAAGTGTTCAACACTGCCGTGGGCCAGCCCCAGTGATGGCCAGGTCTGGCAGAGGAGATAAGGAGTCTGTGAGGGAAGAGTGCGTAAGACACAGACACAGAGGCCTGGGTAGTCTTGCAGCCTGATTGGCTGGCAGTCAGAGTGCTTCTTTATTGATACAGAATTCAGCTGGCAGGAATGCTTTTCCAAAACCTAGGTCATATCAATTTTTGTCTTAGGACACACATTTTAACTTCCTCTTGGTCATAAGTTTTATCGTTATTAAAAAAATATGATAGAACAGTTATCTTTTATAATCATTTTCCCTCACCAATCTCACAACCCAACTGTTATGACTTCTGAGGAATATTTGGCCAAAGCATGACAGCTCATTCACATTTTCTTGCAGTTTCAAGGGCACTAGACAGAAAGAAAAATCTCCAAACCAGCCTGGGCAGATTCTCATGTCCCAGGCATTGCATTATCAACTTTTTTTTTGTTGTTTGTTTATTATTATTAGTTACATTTTATTAACTCTGTATCCCAGCTGTATCCCACTCCCTAATTCCCTCCCAATTTCACCCTCCCTCCCTCAGCTTCTCCCTGCCCCTTTCCAAGTCCACGGTTTGGGGAGGACCTCCTCCCCTTTCATCTGACCCTGTTTTATCAGTTATTTTCAGGGCTGGCTGCAAAGTCCTTTTCTGTGGCCTAGCAGGACTGCTCCTCACTTGGGGGGTGGGGAGGTCAAAGAGCCAGCCATTGAGTTCCTGTCAGAGATAGTCCCTGTTCCCCTTACTATGGGACACCAATTGGTTATTGAGCTACCATGAGCTTCATCCGAGTAAAGGTTCTAGGTTATATCCATACATGGTCCTTGGTTGGAGAAACAGTTTCAGAAAAAACCTCTGTGCTCACATATATATGGTCCTTGTGGGGCTCCTATCTTTTCCCTGTCATACTAACTCCCCTTCTGCCGAAGGTTTGGTTATGAATCTTAGTATCTGCATTATCAACTTTTAGTGATCAAAGTGCCAATTGTCATTAGGCTTAACTACAGTTATTATCCAATTTCTTCCATAATACAATGTTTATATTTTATATATTTGTAGAATTTGTTAATATGTCTAATCTTGGTATTCTTTTGTTCCTTGGTCAAATGACACCGCAGTGGCCCTGCATGAGTTTTTCTAGGAAAGAGGTGGAGGGGGGGTTGTCTTAATCCTTCATTCTTTTATCATTTATCCACACCATTCTTTGTCCATCAGTAGGAAGAAGAAGTTTTTAGTTTGATCTGCTGCCAACTTCTGTAGTCCACTTTTTTACCATTTTTTTGTTATTTTTTTTTTTACCATTTTAAGTTTACTTTGTTCTGATTATCTTGTTCCTGAGTAAGTGCAGGGGCAAATGTTCCGAGTGTGTCTTGGAGGCAGAGCCTCATAAGGAGGTTTCTGGCATCTTTACTTGAGTCACAACCTCTTGGGTGTAAGGAAGACCTTCAAGTAGGGCCAGATAAGGAGATCTCCCCCAAAATGGGAGGGATAGGATGCTCAGGACTTTCCTGGGGAAGCTCAGAAGCAATAAGCTTAGAAGGCATAAATGATTCATAAGAAGTTTCAATCCAATATCCCCAAGTTGTATAAATATTAAAAGCCTCCCACGCATACAACATGTATAGAACAAGACCAAAAGTGAAGGACAGCACCACAGTGATTGCTTCATAGGCCCCAGCTTTGCTGGATCTTTGTCAAGCAGCTGCGCTGGCTTTATCTAACGCTGTCCCCATTAGATTTGGCTGTGCCCCAAAGCCTACATGAATAGTGCCACCAGCTGAGGCCAAGCCTTCAACTTATGTTTGTGGAAGATAGTTAATACTCACATTCTAACCCCCATGAGAACTGTAGACCCTTCCTATAACTGTTTGACAGTAACCATAGCACCCTTTCAGCTATTAGCTTTTACCCTCAGTTAGGAAGTTTTGCCAGTCAGTCAAACAAGGTCGAATTTGCCAGTGTATTTTATCCATTTGTTTGTCACCAGCCCAGGTTCCCATGTCTTAATAGAGTTTGCAGTCTTTCTGATTGTGTTACATTGCTCTCCTTCAATCAATGCAAAATTCACGCATTCTGTATTTGGTTCAGTTTGAGGAGGGGAAGCCAAACACTGAAAACATTACTCAGTTCATCCTGTATCTAAAATATCCTCCACATCTAAGAAATAAGTTGAACATTGTGTTTTCATTTACTAGTAGGTGGTAGCAGGAAGTGGAAATGACTGAAGAAACCTAATGTTGCAGTGACCGATCTATAAATACTCTTCAGCATATTTGCACATCTCTGACTTATCATCTAATTCAAATCTAAAATATGACAAAAGACTATTTCATCTTCTCTTTTCAAATAGGCATTATTTATCTTGACATAGTTTTTATTCATGCTCCATTGCGTTTAGAAGTACTTAACATCTGTGGAAGCTCTATCAACATAAAAATCTACGGGAAATTATTTATTCATTTATGCCCATAGAATAGGAAGGAGCAAAACTAAGCAGGTTGTTCTATGGAAGGAATAGTCTTTATGGAGGCCCAGCAGGGTTTTTTTTTTTTAACTTGTTATTGATTCTTTGTGAATTTTACATCATGCACTTGAATCCCACATATCTCTGTGTCCCTCCTATCTACTCTCTCCCCTTACAACTTCCCCACCAAAAGAAAACAATAAAAAAAAAGAAGAAGAAAAAAGAATTGCCATGGAGATGGTGTGTCACAATATACCCTTTTTGCCCAAACAGCTTTACTAGGAAGCGTTCTTTGTAGTGAGTCAGTTATTTTTAAGGCCTCTGGCTTTTGCTACATGACAAATACTGGATCCTCGCTTGGACTCTTCTCAGATATCCCGTTATTGCCCTGTGTCATGGGGATTCCGCAGGTTTGGTTCTGCGGGACCAGCCCCTTCACATACTCCAGCAGTTTATAGATGGGGTAGATGTTGGGTTAACCCAACATCCTGGGTCTCGGCCTGGGTGGTTGTTGAGATTGTCAGCCCACTGGTTCTCCTACACCAGCACTACATGGAACAGCCCTCACTCATGAGGGGCAGAGACAGCTCTCTTGAGTGCTGTAGCCAATGAGGAGAGAGACCAAGATGGCCATAGACAGTGGCCCAGAGTATGGCTTTGGATATTAACATGGGCCATGGGCACAGATACAGACCCATACAGCTGCAGTGCCCCAGACTCAGACATGGTCTTTGGTGGCAGCACAGGCCAGGACATAACTGTGGCCTCAGTTGTCCATGCAGCTCAGGTTACTCACATCAGGCTGTTCCTCACCATCTTCCAGTCTCCAGTTCTGCCTCTCTTCATTGTGCATGAAGTTCCACTTCTCTTCCTCTCCCATCTCTCTTCCACATACTTGCTCCTGTTAGAGCACCCTGGCCTCTGGCAGGTAGAGGTCCTCTGGGTGTCCCACATGTTTTTAACACCAAACTTCAGATTGTTATCTGAAGTCACATGGTGCACAAACAGAACTTCATGTTTAGGTTAAGAAAAGCTTATATTTTCTTTATAAGACTGAAGGGAGTCAATCCTAGTGTTACATATTATGTGACTTCAGTTAGTCAGTAGAATGAGAAAGAATGATCATAAGTCTAAAACCTGCTTGTGCTACAGAGTGAATTGAAGGACAGCTTTGGAATCTTAATGTGACACTATCAGAAAATTAAAAAAAAATGTAGTAAGAAGGCTAAATATGCAGGTCAGTTGAGGCCTGAGTTCAATTCCTTGTATAAGAAAATAAGGGAGCAGAGGGAAGACAAGGTGATGTTCATAAAGGAGAAATCATCATTAGTGGAAGCAAGAGAAGGCACTTCCACGGTAGGATTGTGCTCTACTTGATTGGATGATCATTTTTATCTTGATAAAATCATGGAGACAGTCCATGTTTTGTGGAACTCAGCACCTTAAAAGAAGTTTTCTGCGTGTAATGTTTAAACTTGTACTGGGCCAGAGAGGAGTATATAAAATGCTTTAAATCTCTTGTATACTAGTGGCATTGCTTCAAGTCACCAGCAGGCCCCATTGCAAAAATAAATAAATAAACAAATAGATAGATAGATAGATAAATAAATAAATAAATAAATAAATAGAGAAATAAATAAGTAAATAAATAAGGACTCAAAACACTTATTGGCTGTGTTGAGGGATGAGATGGGAAGGGCTCTTTGGCCACTTTGGAGAAGACAAGTACTCCAAGTAACTAACTGCCAACTACTAACTATTACTTTTCCATATTTTGGAGAGAGAACTGAATAGTGAAATGTTCCTCTCCTTTTAGTGTATTTTTTCTAAAATAGGTCCTCACCTTTACTATCCTAACCTTTTCTTCATTTTCTGTCATAAAGAACTTTAATGTTGTTCCTCTATTTATACTACAAGTGAGAATCTCATAAATTATTTCTGATATAACTATTTTTTCTCCAGATTTTTGGATTCTTGGTCATTTTAATCAGGAGAAAAAATATTTACTTAATTAAGCTTTTCTTCTTTCCTTTGTTAAATAAACATACTTTGAAGGGTCGTCTTTACAGGCAACCATTATTAAGGCCCTGCAGGTACTTGCATTAATTTTGCAGGAAAGCATTTCCCCAATAAATAGATCTTTTGTTTACTGGTGCTTATCTGGTCCTCTCAGTGCTATTTAGAAGGCTACAGCTTGCTTTTCAATTTCTTTTATTTTCAGAGTACCCTTGGTTCCTTTATCACTGACTTTCTACTTGTGATCTTCATGAATGTGGCACACACACACACACACATGCAATCTTATTATTCATCCACAAGAGTATAGTCCCTGTCAGCTAACAAGTTTCTTCTTTCAACAGCATTGCCTGCTCTTGTGTCATCAGGCTAATAACACCTGATTCATCTGTGTTGCATTTTCTACAAGTGACTGCTATAGAATGAGTAATTCATAATATGTAGAAGCTTACTTCCTACCATTTTGGACACAGGTATGTTTCAGAGACTGGTATTCACCCAAGATTTGGGAGGGTGTTTTTAATACATTGTGATATGACAAAGGACCACAGGGTAAAATATCATAAACTACTCAAACCCGTTGTTTCATGCTCACTCTTCACTGGACTTAGAGAAACTCTGGATTCTAAATCTATCTTGACTCTAAACTAGCTTATTTCTTTGAGAGGAAAACTCAGTTCTTTGAGCTGTAACATGAAAATTTTACAATACATATTTTTACATAATCCTTCAATATTACCTAACTACAAGCATCTGTCTCCTTTTTTATACCTGTCCATGCTTTTCTCAAATGTTTGTCACTAATATATTAATGCAATATCTTTCTAACATTCTTATTGTATTTTGTTCATTCTTTTTATACTAAAATCTTCATTTTATTTTTGATGTTTTCCCCCTATTTTCATTTGTACCACTGACAAGTAGAATATAGATTATTTCATTTTAGTATTATCTACAGGTGCAAAACTGATAACTTTTGCTTCTGTTTCATAACAGTTTTATGAATCAATTTTCAACTGCTCAAACATCTCAAAGATAATAGTTCCTTGCTTTTGGAAGCTTTGTAGGGTAATATAAAAAAAAAGACTCACCAGAAAGTAGACTCTCTTCTCTTCGAAAAATATGGCATTGTCTTGAAGAAATTGTGCTATTTTGTACCAAATGTTTTCAAAGTAAAATAAAGTAGAAATAAATAAAAATGTTTTTCCACTGTTTAGAAGGGCACAATGGCTTCATGTAATTTAACCTTAAATTTTGGGAGTTAAAAATACTGTTCTTAAGTTATAAACCAAATGAATGTTAAGGATTGTATTTAGAGATTCAGAATACAATGAAGACAATGCAAATAGCAAGTTACAACTTATTGGAGTAACTTTAAAAAAAGAGCAGATAGTAGACAGAATACTTCTAGCATCAATAGTTGTAGAGATGCATTAATTCATTTACTCTTTCATTGGTGTGGCTCCATGCTTAGTAAGGCAGTCAGAAAGTCAATTCATGTTTTCTAGGGTTCTTTGTACTTGGGGAACACTTTGAAGATAAAATATATTTAAGTAAAGGACATTCCATGCTCAGGAGGATTTCTGGGTAAATTTCTTTCCTACATGTTTTTTTTTTAAATTTTAAAGTTTGTGTGTGTGTGTGTGTGTGTGTGTGTGTGTGTGTGTGTGTGTGTAAGCTTCTGGACATTCTGTTGTTTTCTCTTCTTATCTCAGCACATTGATATGTACTACTGAGTTCAGCTTCATATGGGTCCTGGGAATATGAACTTAGGTCTTCCAGCTTGCAAGGCAAGCACTTTATCCACTGAGGCACGCTCATCATTTTTGTTTTCTGTGTGTTGTTTTCTGATATGGCAGTTATGCCACTTCTTGGCATATGCCCAAAGGGCTTGAGTTCCTACTCCATAGATAATGACACAGCCAACCTTATTGTTGCTTAGTCACAAAAGCTAAGGACTGAAAACAACTTACAAGTTCTTTACCAGATGATTAAATAACACAAATATGCTTAATATACATAATGGAATACTATTCAGATGCAAAGAAAAATAAAATCATAAAATATACAGACCAGGAATAGAACTAAAATATATTATTTAATGAAGATCAAGAAAACAAAAACCACATGTTCTTTCTCATCTGTAGCTCTCATCTTTGAATTTTCAGATGTGGTTTTCTAACTGTAACCTTAAGTAAAAACATAAACCAGAAAAATAAGATGGGGTCAGGGTGAGGAGGAAATACAAGAGACAGGAATATAAAGATAAGGGGGAAATGGAGAAAGTAGAGGTGAGAGTCTTAAGTGTAAAGTGGTAAGAGAGGTTAAGAAAAGGAGAGGAATGGGGAAAGGATAAATAACACTAAAATACATAAGAAATTAGATCATTTTATAATTATTTAAAACTCTTTTGGGTGATAGTGCACTCCTAAGAGCCATAGACTAACAACAATAACAACAAAAATCTAGTAGCAGGCATGAAAAGTCACTTTTGTGTTATTGGTTAGAGGAATCCCAGAGACTCTTCAAATGATATAGGCTTATCATTGTTGCCGCTAGTTATCTCCCAGAAACTGAAAGGGCATTGCTATTACTAAAGATGCCATAGACTTTGAACTCAGGAGTCAGGGCTCGGGCTGGATCTTATCCAAATGTCTCCTCCCTCAGTGATAACTTTCATAGTACCTGAAGATGTTATGCAACCTGCAAGCACAGAAAGATTTCAATAGTAGTCCTACTTAGCTTATGAACCACAGCAGTGATTGGTATGTTAAGTACTCTCACCAGGTGTTGTAGAGATGCTTATAACTTAGCTGTAACCGACAGCCATCTAATTACGTGTAGGTACTGTTCAGTAGAGGAGAAATCATGCCTGATACTGAAAAACTAGCCAACCACCCATAGCTGGTGAGGTCACAGATCTCAGAGGAGAACCACTATTGCCACTTTCTTAAACTAGTTTATTTCCTGAATACATTCAAAATGCTCATACTTATACACACAAATAAGTGTAACTCCTACCTTTCATCAAAGCAGGGGCTGTCTCTGTCATGAACTTGGTTGTCTACCATTTGATCACTTCCCCCTGGCATTGTGGCCTTGCCAGGCCACAGAGGAAGAGGATCCAGGCAGTCCTGATGTGACCTGATAAGCTATGGGCAGATGGCAGAGGAGGAGAGGAGGAATCCCCCTTTCAGGGGGCTAGGGGAAGGGAATGAGGGAAAGAGGGAGGAAGGGTGGGACCAGGGGGAGATGAGGCAGGGGGTTACAATCCAGAAATACAATGAACAAATTGTAATAATTTTTTTTTTAATTTTCAAAAGAAGCTTTTATTCACAACAGACAGGAACCAGTAGTCAAAAAGCCACAACTGATATGGGGTCTCCAGGCCCACTGAGTACATCTATAAGACAACTTTTACACCTAAGACTGAAAGGAAGACTGTGGGAGAAAGGACGGAAAGATTGTAAGCGATACAGGTCCTGGAAGTCTTCTGAAGGACTGAGCTTTCTTGACATGTCAGGGTGGATGAGGGTAACCACACAGGCCCCTTGACTAAATGAAGAGCTATAGACAATGTTGAGAGATGCTGAGAGAGAGAGAGAGAATCAGCCTTCCGTGGAGATGAGCACTCAGAAGATTATCCAATACCAAATGGCCCTAGAAAAATACACACTCAACACTGAAAAGATTTGCAGATTGCATTTATCCATCTATTCATATAATATATGTAAGAACAATAAAGTATATGGATTTGAAAGGGAGAGGGACCTGGAGCAAATAGAGATGAGAAAATGATGTAATTTTAAAATTCATTTTAAATTTAATAAATTTTAGGAGATGTCAGGCAAGAAGGTCCTTATTGGAGTTAGACTCTCAGGAAGGTATAAAAGATTTCCCTAACAAGAAGGAGCACCCGGGGTAAGATGATCAATCCTCTCTTAGAACGACAAATAGGATGCGCATCAGAAGCAGGAGAAAACAAGTAACAGGACAAGAGCTTACCACAGAGGGCCTCTGAAAGACTACCTAGCAGTATATCAAAGCAGATGCTGAAACTCATAACAAAACCTTGGGCAGAGTACAGGGAATCATATGAAAGAAGTGGGAGTTAGTATGATCTGGAGAGGACAGGAGCTCCACAAGAACCAAATATATCTGGGTACAGGGGTCTTTTCTGAGACTGATTCTCCAGCTAAAGACCATGCATGGATATAACTTCAAACCCCTGCTCAGATGTAGCCCATGGCAGCTCATTCTCCAAGGGTGTACCCTAGTAAGGAAAACAAGGACTGTCTTTGAACTGAACTCCTCAGTGGCTGGCTCTTTGACCTCCTCTCCACCCCCACAAGGGAGGAGCAGCCTAGCCAGGCCACAGAGGAGGACATTACAGCCAGTCCTGAAGAGACCTGATAAGCTAGGGTCAGATGGAAGAGGAGCAGGACTTCCCCTATCAGTGGACAAAGGGGCAGGGAGGAGATGAGGGAGGGAGGGTAGGATTGGAAGGGACTGAGGGAGGGGGTTACAGGTGGGATACAAAGTAATAAACTGTAACTAATATAAAAAAAATAAAAAAGGTTAAAAACAAAGATTTTCTAGAATCCAAAACACCAAACCTTCAAGTTTTTTATGTCATGAACTTCTTGAGAAGACTTTTACATAGGATAAATAAAAAGCGAAAATCTATGCTCTAATACTGTAGAAGGAGTCTATGCCTTTTTATTTTGTGTTTGCCTTGAAATCTGGTTGGTTGTCAGAATTAGTTAATTTTAAAAAGCCTCAAGGAGTGAAGAAAGATAAGCAGTAAATTACAGGTATAATTGAAGAAAGGATTTTAAAAAAATGAAACCATACCAGTCTTGTGATGGCCGACTATCCTTATCTGTATTTGCAATTTTTAGTATGAATAACACTAAAGAAGGTTTTGATTTAAGGAATACTGAAAACCTTATGAATAGCCAGATTTTTTTTAACCAGATTTTTTGTAAACGTTCAAGTTCACTTATTATGGAGCGTATTCATCTAGGTAAAGACGAATGCAATGGAAACACAAAAACTGAAAAGGATTGTTACAGCATGTGCAGCAATGTATACATTTTCTCTTTTGTTACATCTTATTCACAACTCTACTTTCAGAATTCGCTTCTTCTCATAAATACCAAGACACCCTTAAATGTGAGTATCTCCTTATATACCTTGCTGGGTAAAGTCTTGTTGGTAATCTTGCTGGTAGTCTTCCTGTCCTGTAGTGAGTATCTAAAATCACCCTGGGCTGCTGTTGTTATGCCCAAGTCTCCAGGACCCCAAAGACCAAGGAGCCCATTCCTATGCAAATGCTGTAGGGTCTTTTATTACAAGCTCGATCTCAGCCCCCCACACAGCAGCATAGGGTGTAGAGCCCCGAGCTCAGGGAGAGAGAGGTTTTTATTTAGGGTTACAGTAGAGTTACACAATTGGTGACATTCAGCAGGGGCAAGCTTGTTACAAAGTGGCTGTGTCTAACTAACACTGAGCAGGCTATCTATAGAACTCAGGAACATTAGGCATTTCCATGAAAGTTCTACTACCGGGTCGGGCTGTCCTGCACAGAGGCCCCACCCTGGGATAAGATACCTTCCCATTCTTGTGGTTACCTCCAGGCTACTCCTCTGGTAGGGAATTGTATCATCTTCCTGTAATTGGTGATCTATGGCCTAATTCCTGGTGACTCTGGGGGGGGGGGGAGGAGGTCTGGCCTGGTTCTCTCGCTGTAACAAAACACCAGTCAGGGTATCATGTAAGTGCAAACATGTTCTGAAAGGTGAGAACCCCAAGATCAAACCCTAATGCATCTTCCTGTGGTAAGTACATTTGTTATGATGTGGTCTTCTTGTAGTACCCTCACATTCTAGAAAGAGTGCTGTATTTCTGTGGTGTCTTTGTTGGAGATTGGTGTGATGCATCTTCCTAGCCCTCAGGATCTGGGTACACCTATCCTTGTGTGTAAACCTCCCTGAATGGCTAATTAAATGGCATATACCTAGGCAGGGAAGAATGGGGTAAGTGTGGCTAAGGTGCTGGGGCTTGGAGAGAATTGGA
>REGO01000100.1:794144-806426 GCA_010120015.1 Rhombomys opimus | reverse complement strand
CAGGGACCCCATGCTTGAAATCAACACCTCTTATGAGATATGAAAATAAATAACAGCACACCTGATAGCTTGCCTAGATAATGCCTAGATAATGTCTATAGCAGGAGATGAACTGCTGAAATCAAGCTCATGTAAAAACCCCCAAAACCAAGTCAATGACTGTAAAAACCCAGGTAATAAACAGTGACAAGAGAAACATCCCCAAAACATAATTTGAAATGCAGTACTAAAAAGTAGATCACCATGAACTATATGTTGAATAAAATAAGTAAAATAATAACAAATCAGATTTTTAAAAAATCACCTAATATCCCCATGAACAGCCTGAGGGTAATTACTTGTACTGCTCAGGTTTGTTAGAGAAGTAAATCTTAACCCATTCAGCCTCCAGTTCATTTTCTTTCTTGGAAAGAAAGATGCCAAAAGGAAGATACTATCACACATTCTAAGAATGCAATGCCTGAAAGGTAATATTCAATTATTCTGAATGATCAGACCCTTCAACAAAACCTTTCATTAGTGTGTGTGTGTGTGTGTGTGTGTGTGTGTGTGTGTGTGTTTGTATACAGTACAATTTCTCACTATTAGTGGCCAGTGTATACAGATTTAACATGATAGTCTTTGGGATAGTTTTCTGTTTCTTGCTTTCAAGAACAAATAAATTTTTGGTTATAACATCTCAAATAGCTAATTGACTTTAGTTAGTAAGCTGCTCAAGAAGACTTTGAAAACAGAATCACAGAAACTCTCATAAGCACATATATCCCTGCACAAAAGCTAGAGCTGTATTTTTATTTGATTGCAAATGAAATACTATATACTGTCAATCCTGTGCAGGTATAAAACATGTAGGAATCCTGAATATTTGGGTACAATGTCCATTCAACCTCTGAAATGTGAATAGGCAAAAGGTGATTTAGTGTGCTAAGCCTTTCATTCTGAGATGGGAGCCTGCCTGCAGGGCTGCTGCTCACAAACAAAATTGCAGGGCAGATCTCCTTCCTTTGGGACTGGCTCTTTGCATAGTAAAAGCAATGGCGCATGATTTGCACAAATCTTTGCATATGTGCCTTTCTGAATCTTTACAGGATCACTACATGTCTTTGGAGGAATAAAATCCAGGATCCTTTGACTAGGCTTGTGTATCTTCAGCTCAACATATTTAATGTGCAAAAGTAAACAAAGCAGGAATGAGTATTTAGTCTGGTGGCCTATTTCCTTGTTGTATGAATATTCAAAACCCCACCTGTTCAAACTTTACACATAATCCCTGAAGAGCAACTGTGACAGCTTGACCAACTAGTTTTGTTCCAGCATTTTATAATTGAAGACACCCTGACACCCTACAATGTACAGTGTAGTACACATTTTCTGTCACAGGCAAAAAGTTGTGTTTATAAGAAGACTATAGTTTGACAGTCTGCTAAATACTATTTGCTTCAGATATATGAACAGAAATGGTGTGTAAATCATCTTTTTCCTTGAGCCAGTCAATGTTCAAGAATTTTAGGGTGTTAGTAGAATAGCTAAGAGATGTGGAACATATTTAGGTATATTTAGTGTTTTTATTATCAGAATTGAAACTTTTTCTCTGCTTCCAAGAGCACTTCTCTTTATTCCCTGGGTAGCAAGCCAATCTGAACACCCCTGTCTCAGCAGCTGTTACTTAATGGCCCTAAAGAGTTGAGTGCTGCTCATTTTGACCATAGGTCAATGTCTCTGCAAAGTGGGCCGTCAATTAGCCTTTATGGATTGACTTTCTCACAGGCAGTAAAAGCTCAATTCATAGAGATGAATCCCATGAGACTAAAAATTTGTAAGGTAAGATACAAGACCTAGACTTTAACATTTGTAGCTATGAAACATGTATAAATATGGGAAATGTATTCTTTGTTTCTGTTTTTAAATGTTTTCTAATTTATTGAAATATGAAGAGATTCTCAATATTTGTGTAAAATAGGCAAAATTTCATTTGAATAGCATCGTACATACTTCTTCTGAGGCATAGGAGTGATTATAAAGAATCTGAAAAACAAAGTATCTGAAGATAAAATGGTAGTGTTATAATAAATAAAAATAATAATAACAAATAGAATACCAATGATAAATATTTCCTGTTGGTGAAAAACATTTCACTTGAATTGCCTTTCATAGACTGCGTGGAATGTCAAGATTTTAAATGTTTTCCCTGTGTTTTGTGCTACACTTTAAGGCAGGTAAGAATGATTTTGAAGGTGAGCCAGATATGACCACTTAATTTGAAAGCATAATGAGTTTCCTCCTCAGCCTCCATTGGAGTTGCCTGGTTTTTCTTCTTGATCAGGTGACAGATGGAAAAGATCCCTTCAGTCAAAGCAGAATTGGGGGTTCAGGGCATAGGCTGCTGCCTGCTGGAGCAAGCACTCCACTTAAGGGCTATAGACACACCACAGCTGTGCTCTGTGTTTGAAAAGTTGGAGCAATCAACTGACCAGCATCTACCTTCAAAAGATGGGAAGTGGAATTAGTTCAGAGAGCAAGGAGTCAGCCAAAAGGTCAAAAGAACTGGAAAAGAAACTTCAGGAAGATGCTGAACGAGAGGCAAGAACTGTTAAGCTGCTGCTGCTAGGTAACGTTTCTCTTTTGCTCTCAGCATCTGATTATTTCCTTCACTTATGACATGTATTAACTTTTCTCACATTTTAATTTAAAAAGTATAGCTTCATGGAAGATTTAGTATGAAAATATGTGTGGAATCCTAAGTGGACAGATTTTTATCTGTAGTTTATATGTATTTCACAATTTGTTTTGTGCTCCGTACTTATTACATTGTCTAAGAAATAAATATTAGATGCCTCAGTTTACCTCTTTCAAGGACTACATAATATCAGCACTAAAAGAAGATTCATATGCATTTGTTACTTTGTTGCATTCTAATGTTTCCCAAATAACATCTAAAATCCTTAATGATAAGTTACAAATGTCTCCTATTTGTTTAGACATAAATAGCTGAGTGTTGACATCAAATTCCACGTGAAAAAAATCAATTAATCTGGAGCTTTATGTAAATAATGACAAGGTGCTTAAAATTATATCAAGAATTCTATTAAGACTGCAGGAGCAATAGTGCCTTTAATAGTGCTGTACATTTAAAAATATGACATTCAGTTCCTTATAGAATAATTACATATTCACCCATACCACAAATTGTCTCTCTACTTTTCATCCATTCAAAACAAAGGGCAATGTTTTATGATTACTATAATTTCAATAATTGTTCAATTAACTAAATTAATTAAAACAATCTGGGTGCCGCATATTTTTCATAAACTGCTTAACATAAAATGGTCAGTGACATGAAACAATAGAATTTATAACTACTTGTGGGAGGAAGAAGGTGGCAGAATTGGGCATAGTAATTCTTTTTTCATTCAGCATCATGTGAGATTCAAGGGAAATTGGACTATGGAGTTCTGGAGAAGAAAGCAGAAAAAAGGTACAATTGAAGACATTAAAACCCATGATATTTTTAGTTCAAACATATGGCAATATATATTAAGTAAATATATTGTGTAATTTAGGGAATGCCCCAGTAAGAGACATTCATGGATTCAGTCTTCTATTTTGCTTGAGTGTGTTTCCAGGCTACCTAGTCCCAACTAGTCACCCAATTAGTTTTGGTTTTGAAACTTTAACCTTGTATTAAAATATTGTATAAAAATTCCCCAAATCAGTAAAAATCTAAATCAACACAGAAACAAACAAAAATAAGAGCTTTGACTTATGGACACTGTGTATTTACCCCAAGGCTAGTTATATGCAAAAATAAAGTCATTATTTCAGGTTCATGAATCTATCATGCAACAGATTTCCTCATTTTTAAGTGTTCTTTAACTATGCTCACACTACTGAGTTTTAAAAGTTAACTCTGTTACTCAAGGAAACGGACATGTTCTTTCCTTCTTTGTACTCACATAATCACCTAGAGATTAACGATCTAGGAAGGTAATGGGTTAGTGCTTTTAAATCATCAAATGTACTTTCCATAGTTCCAGAGACCTGTCAGAGTCTCTACACTGGAGTCGAAGTTAGAGGGACAAGACAAAGGTAAATAACATGTAGAAGGAAAAGTCAGGCAATACCACAAGTGCCTTTTAAATTCTACTGCACTGGCACATGGTGCTAATGCATTGAGCATTCGCATACATGCAATCACTGTGGCCTGTGTCTTGACTCTGAATACAACTCATCAACTTCTTTAAGTGCCTGCCTCTTTGACTTCCTCACCATGACAGAGTATACCGTGAATAAACCCTTATCTCCCTTTAAAAATGAATAAATAAACAAAAGACAAGAGTCCATGGAGAGATAAATTTCCCAAAGAACTGATAAATGTTTTTGACACAACATTCTAAAAATATTTTCTCTTCGTTTATAAAAACACAAACTGTAAGCCAAATCTCTGAAGTGGCTATATTACCAATCTCAATGACAATACTGTTAAACAACCACAAAGCTAGGATGCTTGAGGTCTCTGTGAACTGGCCAACTGGACGTGGGGTTGGGATGAGAGAGAACACAGTAAATAATATGAAGAAATGACTGAAAATGTGTCATTGACAGTAAAACTCCAAAAACGCCAACAGGTAATAAAGAAAATTGAGTTTTCCCAAATTATGAATTGAGAGCTGACAGAATACTGCTATGCATTGGCCTCTATAACCAGAAAAGCGGAACAGTACAGAGAGCTAGTCATCATGTCACAGCTTGTTATGTGTAAAGCTCGCAGGTGAAAATGAAAATAACAGATGTTACACTTAAGTGGTGGCTTTCATCAAGTTGAAAGAATAACTTTTCTTAACAGGGAAGAGAAAGAATCATTAACAGTAATAGCATGTCTTTAATTTATCCAAGATAACGATATTTCATATATTCATTCTCATACCACTACATTATTGGCCCCAACAATAAGTAGGCTGAGCTAATAATGAAATAAATTTTATTTAATCTAATAAAATAGTAAAATAAATCATACTCTTCAGTTTTCCCTGTTTTGATTATATTTGAAGCATTGGATCATTTTTTTCCTTTTCAACTTTGAACTCTAAATTTGATTTAGTTGTCAGTTCAAAACAATAAAATCTGTTTCATTCTCATTTTTAACTGAGCTTGAGTTATCTACACTGTATTTTTCATCTTAAACTTGGCTTCATCAAGGTACCATACAATGTCTTATAGAACTAAACTTAGCTCTCCTATTCTTTCGCCCTCAAAATGACTTGGGCTCTCTTTGAAAAAAAACCTCCATTAGTGGACTCTGAACAATGGTCTTATGATGACATGATGAGCCTGTCTCTGTTAGTGACCAATTCTGAATTTAACTCAGTACTTAGAAAGAGAGAGAGAGAAATTTATAAAACAAACAAAACATGGTACAATCCATTTTACTTTGATCTTCCAGTCTAGTGAATTTCTGGGTGGCACAACTTAGAACACTAAGTTTTCCATCATGCTCTGTGAAGTAGATGTGTTAATATAAATAGGTCTCAGTGATCCTAAGGGGCTGATCCCCTCTACAAGTTCATTGCCCCTGTTTAGGTTTTTTTTTCTTAGTTGACAGTTACTTCTTTCTACTGAAAATAGATTCTTTTCTCATACAAAATATCCTTATTAGAGTTTCCCTTCATCTCCTCCTCCCAGCCCCTCCCCACCATCTGTGGCCTCAGTATCCACTTCGTTTCTTTCTCTCATTCGAAAAAAATACTTCTAAGGGATAACAACCAAACATTACAAAATAAAATATAATGAGATGAAGCACAAAACTATCCCTTCTATCAAAATTGGACATAGCAACCCAACAGGAGGAATAAAATCCCAGCAGCAGGCACAAGAGTCAGAGACCCACTCATTCTCTCAGTCATGATTTCTATAAAAATACTAAACTAATGGTGCAACCCCTTGCAGGCCCTGTGCTTGCTCTGTTGCAGTCTCTGAAGGTTCATATGTACTTTGCTTAGTTGAGTTAGAGGGCCTTGTCCTAATTTTGTCCTCCATACCCTCTGGTTCTTGCAATCTTTCCACTTCCTCTTCCATAGGATTCCCTGAGCTCTGATGTGGTGTGTGTGTGGCGGGGGGAGATCTGATGGAAACATCCCATTTAGAGCTATGTGTTTCAAGGTCTGTCTCTCTGCATAATTTCGAACTGTGCATCTCTGTATTTGTTCCTATCTGCTACCAGAAGAACTCTCTCTGATGATGACTGGATTAGCGCTAATCAATGTATATAGCAGAATATCATTGGAATCATTTTATTGATTTTCCTTGGCCAGTCATGTTTGATTTTACACTAGGTCTCTGGACTGTCTAGTATTTGGTTCTTAGTTACCCAGGAACTGTTGGGTTCCTTCTCATGGAGCATTACATCATATCAGACATTTGTTGTCTATTCCCACAAGTTCTGTGCTGCAATTTCCCTATTGCAGGCAGGACAGATTATAGGTTAAAGGCTTTGGGGGCTGGGTTGGTGTCCACATTTCTCTTTTGGTAGCCTGAACAGTACCGTCTCATGCCAAACAGACTAGCAAGTTCTATGTAGGCACTAGGTTGACCTGGCAATAGGGCCACACTGTCAGTTTGCAGCGAGCAACCCTTTGTCACGGCAAATTCCTGGGTTGCTCGTTGCTTGGTAATTTCCACAGGACTCCTTTGGCCCACAACTCAATTGAATGTAATCCGTTCTCACCATTGGAAGCCGCTTCTCATTACAGGAGATGGCCAGTTGAGACTCTTTAGCCCTCACTGCTAGATCACCTTCAAATATTCCAGAAAGTTTTCACTTCACTATGAAAGTGAAAGTTTTCACTTTCATTGAGGTTCATCCCTCAAATGCCCTCTAATTCTAGGCATCTCTCCCTGTATTTTGTCCCTCAAACCCATTCCCCAACCTGATACCCCCAAAATCACACTTCTATCCCCATTTATCCCAAGTCCACTCATAAAATATATTCTATTTCCACATCCCAGGGAGATCCATGTGCCCATCCATAGGCACATTCTCTCAACCTGTCCTCTCTGGGTGTATGGGTTGTAACTTTGTTTTACTTTGCTTAGGGGCTAATATCCCCTCATAAGTGAATACCTATCATATTTATTTTTCTGTGTTACCTTACTTGAGATGAATTTTTCTAATTCCATCCATTCGCCTGCAAATTTCATGTTGTGAGTTTGGGAATCTCAAAACACTTGATAAACACTTTAAGAAAAAAAATGTTCAACATCCTTAGCCATCAGGGAAATCCAAATCAAAACAGATTTGTGATTCCATCTTATGCTTGTCAGAATGGCTAAGATCAAAAACACAAGTGACATATCATGATGGCAAGGATGTGGAAGAAGAGGACCACTCTTCCATGGCTGGTGGAGCTGCAAACCATGATGTAAAACCACTATGGAAATCAGTATGGTGGTTCCTTCAGAAGTTGGGAAAATATTTACCTCAAGACTCAGCTATAAAAATCTTAGGCATGTTCATGGATTGACAGGAGGCTAACAAAACAGTCCTTGAGGGGCTTCACTGAGCAGCTGATGGAAACAGATGCAGAGACCAACAGCCATATCTTAGGTGGAGCTCGGGGAATCCTATGTAAGAGGAGGAAGAATGACTGAAAGAGCCAAAGACTTCAAGGACACCATAAGAAAACCTACAAAAATCAACTAACCAGGACCCAAAGGGGCTCACAGAGACTAAACCACCAGCCAGAGAGCAACCATGGGACATTTCTTTGCCCCCTACACACATATGTAACAGATGTACGGCTTTGTCCTTCTGTGGGACTACTAACAGCAGGAGCAGAGGCTTCCTCTGACTCTGTTGCCTGCCTTTGGATCCCTTTCCCCTAACTGGGCATCATTGTATATCCTTGATAGAAAAGAAATGCTTCCAGTTCTACTTGATATGCCAAGGTGAAATTGATAACAATGGGAGGTCTCCCCTTCTCTGAGGAGAAATGGTGGGGGCTAAAGGAAAATGAAAGAGGAGAGATGGTGAGAAAGAGGGACTGGGAGGAGAGGAGAGGAGGTGAGAAAGAGGGACTGGGAAGAGTCAAGGGAGGGGAACTTCCTACAGGGAGGTAAAGTAAATCAACTAATATTAATGAGAAGAAAAAGAAATCTTAGTCATATACGCAAAGAATGCTCGACCCTACCACAAGGACACTTGCTCAGCCATGTTCATTGCAGCTTAGGAATTGAAAATATCTAGATGTTTCTCAACAAAAATAATGGATAAAGAAAATGTGATACATTTACATAATGATGTACTTTCGTGTCTTTTTATTCTGTTCTGTGACCTCCTAAGTTTAACAAGGTCCATCTATATGTCTGTGAATTTTAAAGCATCCATTGGAGTCTGGTGTGCTCAAGAATGAATGCACAACTGAATATAATTACCAACCCCGCTTCCTTCTTGATATTTCAGTCATCAGTGGTTCATCAAGGGTAGAAGAGGAGTGTAGGGCCTCAAAAGCACTCATCTCTATATCTTTCTGACTGTTAACAGGCCCAGTTTTGTGCAGGCCTAATCTGCTATGACCATCACAATTGCAATGACCATGTTAAGGCCAGAAAACAGAATTTTACAGTCCCTCTCCCTGTCTTCAAATCTTATAATACTTTCTTCCTCTCCTCTATAACATTCTCTCAGTCTGAGATGGTATAAATATTTTGTTTAGGATTAAACATTCAACTACTTCTTATTCTAAGCACCTTGAGTAGCTGTGTGTCTCCATATTTTCAAATATTTATTGCAGGCAGTACCTTTCCTAGATGGGAGAAAGCTTTGAAAGACAAAAGTCATAGAAATTTAATGTTTAATTGCATATTATAGTAAGTGAGAGAAAAGCATGGTAGATTAATGACAATGTGTGAAATGTGGATCAAATGGAAGTCTGGAGAAGAATGAGGCATAGTTGCCTACGATATATAACTCTGTGATACCTTTTTAGCAAAAGCAAGTATAGCTGTCTATTACATTAATATGTGGATGTGGGATTTTAAAGGGACTATCTTTTTTTAAATTTTTTTAATATTAGTTTGTTAACTTTGTAACCCAACTGTATCACACTCCCTCTTTCCCTCTCAATCCCACCCTCCGACCCTCATCTCCTCCCTGCCCCTTTCTAAGTCCACTGATAAGGGAGAACCTCCTCCCCTTTCATCTGATACTGGTTTATCAGGTGTCTTCAGAACTAGCTGCAAAGTCCTCCTCTGTGGCCTAGCAAGGCTGCTTCTTGTTGGGGGTGGGGGAGGTCAAAGAACCCGCCATTGAGTTCATGTCAGAAACAGTCCCTGTTTCCCTTATTAGGGTACTTACTTGGATACTGAGCTACCAATGGCTACATCTGAGCAGGCGCTCTAGGTTGCATCCATACATGGTCCTTGTTTGGAGAAACAGTCTGATAAAAGACCCCTGTGCCCAGACATATTTGGTCCTTGTGGAACTCCTGTCCTCTCCTGGTCCTATCAACTCACCTCTTTTTTTTTGTTCCCTGCACTATGCCAAAGGTTTGGTTATGAGTCTTAATATCTGGTTTGATACAATGCTAGGTAGAGTCTCTGAAAGACTCTACCTAGCATTGTATCAATGCTAGGTAGAGTCTGTGGAGAGCTCCTGACCTGTTACTTGTTTGCTCCTACATCTAATGTCCATCCCATTTGTCTTTCTAAGTGAGGATTGATCATCGTACCCTGGGTTCTCTTTCTTGTTTATCTTCTTTAGGTGTATAGATTTCAGTATATTTACCATATCTTATAGGTCTATATAAGTGAGTATATACCATGTGTGTCTTTCTGCTTTTGGGATACCTCACTCAGGATGATAGTTTCTAGGTCCCACCATTTGCCTGCAAATTTCATGTTTTCCTCTTTTTTAATTGCTGAGTAGTATTCCATTGTATAAAAGTATCACAATTTCTGTATCCATTCCTCAACTGAGGGACATCTGGGTTGTTTTCAGATTATGGCTATTACAAATAAAGCTGCTACAAACATGGTTGAGCAAATGTTCTTGTTGTGTACTTGAGACTCTTTTGGATATATGCCTAGGAGTGGTATAGCTGGATCTTGAAGAAGCACTATTCCTAATTGTCTGAGAAAGCTACAGATTGATTTCCAAAGTGGTTGTACAACTTTGCATTCCCACCAGCAATGGAGGAGGGTTCCCCTTTCTCCACAACCTCTCCAGCATGTGGTGTCACTTGAGTTTTTGATCTTAGCCATTCTGGTGGGTGTCAGGTGAAATCTCACAGCTGTTTTGATTTACGTCTCTCTGATGGCTAAGGACGTTGAGCATTTCTTTAAGTGTTTCTCTGCCATTCGATATTCCTCTACTGAGAATTCTCTGTTTAGCTCTGTACCCCATTTTTTAATCAGATTGCTTGATTTGCTGCTTTTTAACTTCTTTAGTTCTTTATATATTCTGGATATGAGCTCTCTGTCAGATGTAGAGTTAGTGAAGATCATTTCCCTGTCTGTAGGCTGTTGTTTTGTTTTGATGACAGTGTCCTTTGCTTTACAGAAGCTTTTCAGCTTCATAAGTTCCCATTTATGGATTGTTGCTCTTAGAGCCTGTGCTGTTGGTGTTCTGTTCTGGAAGTTGTCTCCTGTGCCAATGAGTTCCAATGTCTTACCCACTTTTTCTTCTAACCGATTTAGTATATCTGGTTTTATGTTGATATCTTTGATCCACTTAGACTTTAGTTTTGTGCAGGGTGATAAATATGGATTTATTTTCATTTTTCTGCATGTAGACATCCAGTTGGACCAGCACCATTTGTTGAAGATGCTGTCTTTTTCCACTAAATGATTTTGGCCTCTTTGTCAAAATCAAATATCCATAGGTATATGGGTTTAATTTTGGGTCTTCTATTCGGTTCCATTGATCCACTATTCTATTTCTATGCCAAAACCATGCCATTTTTATTACTATTGCTCTGTAGTACAGCTTGAAATCAGGGATGGAGATGCCTCCAGATGATCTGTTGTTGTACAGGATCGTTTTGGAAATGCTGGGTTTTTTGTTTCTCCATATAAAGTTGATAATTTTTCTCTCAAGATCTATGAAGAATTTGTTGGTATTTTGATTGGAACTGCATTGAATCTGTAGATTGCTTTTGGCAGAATAGCCATTTTCACTATGTTAATCCTACTGATCCATGAGCACGGGAGATCTTTCCATGTTCTGATATCTTCTTCAATTTCTTACTTCAGAGACTTGAAGTTTTTCTCATACAGGTCTTTCACTTGCTTGGTTAGAGTCACTCCAAGGTAGTTTATGTTATTAGTGGCTATTGTGAAGGGTGTTGTTTCCCTAATTTCTTTCTCAGCCCTTAAAGGGACAATCTTGATGAAAGAAATACATCTGATATAGTCAGCCCTTTAGTTTCCTTATCTATATTTTTCTGTTTTCATATAGTAATGCCTACAGGATAGCCTTGTGATTAACAAAAGCTTTCTTTGGGAACCTCTATTTATCCTTAAAAGTTGTATACATTATTGTCAAAAATAAAGAACATTTAGACAAATAGATAGCTATCTAAAATAGGCTCACATAAGAGAAAAAATAATATAATTCTCTATTTTAGATTCTTTATTTTCTATCCTAAAAGGTAAAGTGATAAGATTAAAAAGACACCTTTGAAAATAATCTTCGAGATCCATTAAAGTGAATATATAATTTTGAAAATGCTGTGAAATATAATTGACATACAGATTTATATATTTAAAATAAATGAAAATCAAAATGACCTGGAAATTTCACTTTACACCCACCAAAGTGGCTAAAATTCAGGTGACAACACATGCTGGAGAGGACCCTCCTCCATTTCTGGTGGGAATGTAAACTTGTATAACCAACTTGGAAATTAATCTGGCCCTTTCTCAGACAATTAGGAATAGTGCTACCTCAAGATCCAGCTATAAGTACCATGCACTAACCTATTGTGCCAAGAGGACAGGAGCTCCACAAGAACCAAATATATCTGGGCACAGGGATCTTTTCTGAGACTGATTCTCCAACCGAGGACCAAGCACGTATATAACCTAGAACCTCTGCTCAGATGTAACCCATCGTAGCTCAGTATCCAAGTGGGTACCCTAGTAAGGGGAAAAGAAACTGTCTCTGACATGAACTCAGTGGCTGGCTCTTTGACTTCCCCATCCCCCATGGAAGGAGCAGCCTAACTAGGCCACAGAGGAGGACATTGCAGCCAGTCCTGCTGAGACCTGATAAGCTAGGGTCAGATGGAA
>REGO01000100.1:743967-791112 GCA_010120015.1 Rhombomys opimus | reverse complement strand
ATACAGACAATGAGGGGTTTATCTTTATAAAATATATAAAAAATATTGACAGACTAGAGACAGGATTATATGAAATCCAAAGTAAAAATAGGAATAGAGGAATTATATGATAGATAAATCCGAAGAATAGTGGTTAAGTACTATAAGGACATTCATTGATATTTATCACAGCATCATGTTAACAGAAAATAGTCATCATAATTATATCAAGAGAGGCAAAAATGTTCATCAAAATAGAAAAGATAAGTATTCTTCTGTACCTATCAAAAGCAAACTAGAAAGAGAGCAAATTCCCTTACATAGATAGTCTGAAGAAATCTAAATTTCATACTCAGTGATGAACAACCGTTAGTATTGTTGTGTATGGATGGTAAACAAGGATTAATGATGATTACCAGCTTCCTGTTAACAGAATAAATGCTAACACTTTCCTGTCCTTGACTTTTCCCTTGACAAACCCTAGACAGGTACCAGGAATTTGGGTAAAGGTGCGTAGGCATGAATTGCAATCAAGTAGGGTTAGTTGGGAACACAGAATCATGGAACAAATCAAGAATGTGAATGATGGGAATTTCAGACAGTAACTAACAGCACAACATTTAATTCTTTTTTCCCCCTTTATTATGACTTAAAATCAACAGAATTTTGAGAAAATTGTACTTTAGAATATGTTTTAAATAAACAAAGTGGAGTGTAATAGATTCACTTGTTGAAGTTTAAAAAAATCATATTGTGGCTAGCTTCATGGGGAAAATATAGAAAGCTCTTAATTCTGGAAGAAGCTCTTAACTATGGAAGAAACATGGAACTCTATGGAAAAAACATGACAAAAAAGCTAGGTAAAATCAAAATCATGAAGACAAACAAATTGTGGTCTGTATTTTGAAAAGCATCCTGTTACTTTGCCAGCCCAAGGAGGATTCAGGAAATCCTGATGATACCTGGTAGGCTAGGGTCAGATAGTAGGGGAAAAGGACTTCCTGTATAGTGGACTATTGGGGAATGATGGGGGGGGGAGGGGAAAGAGAGGGAAAGAGGGAGAGAGGAAGGAAGGGGGACGGGGAGGAGATGAGTGTGAGCCCAACAGCCCAACAACCTAGATACAAAGTGAATTATTGTTAAAATAATAATTTTTTTAAAAAGGCTGTGGCTGAAGTGTCTTCTGCCATGATGCTGTAACTGAATGACAGTGTTCATAAACACTGTGGCACCAGAAGTCTCAGAACCTCGGTACTGGCGAGGAGTGGAGAGAGGGTAGGAAGTCTAACAAGCACGATGCATAAGAAAGCATTAAAAGAACGCTACCGAGCTAGAGAGATATCTATGATGGTTTAGAGAGCCTATTGCTTTTCCAGAGAATCTGAATTCGGTTCTCAGCACCCACGTGAGGTGGCTCACAGTTGCCTGCAGTTCCTACTCCAGAGATTGATGCTCTCTTCTGGAACCCTTAGGGGGTTGCCCTTGTGTGCACATACGCACAGACATACATAAACAAGCTATCAAAAAACATAATAAATGTAAAATCATAAGAAGAGTGGAAGCTACTTTTCTTGCAGGGCCTTAAAATGATGAAAGCGCATTCTCCACAGCTGGGACATCTAGCATTCGCTACAGCGTTCTCCAACTCATTTGTGTCTATAATTTAATCTCCAAAAGCTATAACGCTAAAAACGAAATTTGATAGACAAGGAGACTGGAGCTCATAGTGATAGAACTGAGTCACGTTGCCTAGTAAAAATCAGGAATGCATGGAAGCTAAATTAAATAACACAAATAAATAAAATGTATTTTTCTAACTCTAAAATCACATGCACAGTGCTTCTTTTCTTTCATCTTTGGGTCCAGGCTATTTGAATGTATGTCATGTAGAGGAGATAGAAATTTTTAATTTTACTTTTGAGTAGAATTATTGGGTGGGACAAGTCATTCCTTAAAAAGACTAACTATGATGAGAGGCTGGCACATTAATCCAAATATCCAAATACTATCTTTCATTTCAATTTAAAATAACTAAGCCCTGAAACCACTTAAATTTTTGCTCTGTTAACTCATGCCTGGAAACAAAGAACTACGAAGAGCATTAGCAGGATACTTGAGAGTTTATTGAAGGTAGATAGAGGTTTTTTTATAAGTAAATTCACCTCTACGGTTCTTATTTCTGTCATGCACAGAACTAACACTATATACAAGGCTGGCTCATTCTAACTTTTCCTCTATTATACAATTATTGGATTTTAATGGCCTAGAAAATTATCATAGGTATCAAGATATGTCAAATGATTTAATCATATTTTGCCTGTTTTGGCCAAATGAGCAATCAAGCCTTGCCTGTGTTCAGTAGAGTTCAGTTACAGGTATGACACTTGTACTAAAAGGATTTTAAATTCTTGTAGTATTTCTGTATAGCAATAGTGTTATTTATTTATATTTTATTATTTACAATTTGTGTATGTTAAAACGCAAATTAAGTTCAATTTTAATTGTTATTTGAAATACTATTTTCTTCAAAGAAACAGATCTGTATCTTGTGAAAATTCCTTTGGTACTCTTTAGCCCAGAAAATAATGTTAGTTATGACCACGGTTTAGAAGGAAGGAACTATTTTAGGGTGTTCTCGGCATATGGGAACATGCTGTCATGTGTATATTTAGCCCTGTAACATGACCTAATCCTACAAGAATGGAGTGGTGATTGTGAACTAAGACCTACAATCAATGTGAGAGTGGGAATGAACAGTTCATCTCCGAGGGACTTGGAGATGGAGTTTTAAATAATGAAAGAGATTTTTAGATGGGTTGGTTTTTATCTTTAGGAATTGTGCCAATATTGCAGTTAACTGTTTAAGATCTTCTCTTAGAACACTAAAGTTACTACACAGAGCAAAGAAAATCCTTTTAAGAAATTAAAAATCTTTAAATGCTACTTTCCAAATAATTGCGAATCAAAATATGAATTACTAATAGGAAGTTTCACCAAAAGTTATCTGCTAGTTTAACGTAACTAATTATTCTGCATCCCTTAGGGACATTCCGAATTACCTGATAAGTTACACAAGTAACTGTTACATACTTACAATTCCTCTAGTCTCAGAAATAGTTTGGGAAATTCCAGCATTTAGTGCTATCAGTGTGATTGCCCTCTGATCTTGACCATTGCCCTCAGTATTCTTGGACTGCACATCAGTGGCTCCAAGCAACTAAAGATCAAAAATGCTTGAGAATTTGCACCTGCATTTAACATATGGAGGTTTTTTAGTTCTCATCATCCTTTCAACAATAGAGAATAGCAGTGGCTTGCATCACACTTCCGTCATAGTTGACATTGCAAATAATTCTAGCTCTAGTGGGTGAAAGCACAGAAGTGAATGTACATAGGTTCAAGCAAATAAGGCATCCTATTACATAAAAAGACCAGAGCATGTGACAAGTGCTGTGCCTTCAAAGGACTCCTGGAATCAACCTAGCTTGTTATCAGTGAATCTCAAAAGAAAGACCACTCTGAATGAACATTTAGACTATGGCATAACCTACAAGTCACTTTTGTCCCAAAATGTGACACAGATTTGAGTTTTCTATAACATAGAGAAATAAAATGGAATATGTTTGTGATTTTTTTTTTTACCTCACTAATAGTGGTTCTCAAATGATAGCGCATTTCTTTATGATCCAGGACCAACATTCAAGTTTATCTTCTGGTCTCAAAAAGCATGCCACAGCATGCATACACATACAGAATCATATAATTCTGGAATTTTATTTTTGTGTGTGTTGTGATAGAGATGAAACTCATGGCCTCACACGTACCAGACACATGCTCTGCCTATAAGCTGTTTCCTGCTCCAATAGACTTATAAATCTGCATAGGGTAGGATTGAAGCTCCTGCTAAAGCCATTGATTTTCCTCTCATATTCCCAAGGCTGGGAGATTTTAAGCCAATATAACTAAATGTATGTATTTGATTTGGTGGAGTGAGATTTCATGTAGCTGTGCCTGCTGATACTTAGTTTCCAATATTTGCTTCTGTTGCTAGTACTTAAAAATACAGGGATGGTTTACACTTTTATGGTAGAATGAATGTCTAGAGACCACAGGCCCTAGTTTTAACACCAGTTCTGTAAAAATAGATATAATACTACTAATAATAGCAATAATGTCTAAGAATGTGTACTGGAAAATTACTGCTGATGATTTTTGCATTCATTGACTTTGTGTCTAACTTTAATGACCTGTGGCAGAAATCACCCTAGCATAATAATGGATAAGAATCATGGCAGTTTTTCCAAAAGGAAGAATCAGTATATAACCACCTGTTGATGAAGGATTATTTACCACCCTTTATTTTTCTCTAGCCTACATGATAGACAGCTGTTTAGGCAACTGCAGAAATCAGATACATTAAGACTTGCCAGGGACAATAAAAACTTTTTGCCATAAGAGTTAAATTTAGATGGATCTCTATTTGTTCACCCAAGTTCATGAAAACACTTAAAACCATACAGAAATACTTCAAAAAATGTTGTCTCAAATTAGGGACAAAATCTGTTTTTAAATGTGTCTTCCTTTAAAATAAGTTCCACAGTATATTTTGATCATACTGTTTTTATCCCCAAACTCCTTCCAGATCCTCCAAAGCCCCTATCCACCCAATTTCAGGATCTCTCTCTCTCTCTCTCTCTCTCTCTCTCTCTCTCTCTCTCCATATATATATATATATATCCCTTCCCCAACTCAAAAATCAAAACAAACAAAAATAATGAAGCAAAAAAGTATCAAAACAAACTACCCTTACCAAATAAATAGATTAGATTGATAGACAGATGAGAGAGAGAGAGAGAGAGAGAGAGAGAGAGAGAGAGAGAGTCCATTTTTTTGTTGGTCATTTGCTCTTGGGCATGGGACCTGCACTGGCTTGAGGTTGGTACACTTAGGGACACACCTTTGAAGAAAACTGGTTTTCCTTTTTCTAGTACGTATCAATTGCAAATTGCTTCTTGGTAGGGGTAGATTAATTTTGAAATATAAGTTCAAGGAAGTATTTCTTTCGTGTGAAATATGTCTTATACTGATGACAAAAAATTAAAGTGATGCATGAAAAACTATAAGCAAGCAGATAGCGAAAAAGTAAAGGTCAAGCAGCAAAACTCTACATGGCAGTGTCAGGGTGCTCTAACCCATAAGTAAATTTTAATAAAATTTCTAGATGTGGAGTTATCATTCAAATTAACTTTTGCTTACATTGAAATCATGATACTTCGATAAATCAAGATAACTGTCTGTCGTATACAAATGCTAAAACAAACCTAGATTACGACCCATTATCTCAGCACTTTTTAGTTTTCAGTTCTCAAAAAAGGAAGAAAAGAATAACATCCAGAGATATTCACGAAATATCTTCAAAAGCTCCTTATTGGCAACCTAAAACAGCCACTAAGTTTTCCCTAAGAGCTATTACTTTCTCTGTTATGAATCATGTATGTTTTGGGTTTCTCTTTATGATGCTTCCAGAGACCAGCTGATACAATAATCTTTTATAGTGTGGGTCATAAGCTTAAATACATGTTGCAGAAAAAGGTGACTGTAACATCCGTGGTACCACTGCTGATTTCTCATACCCTGACCCTATGGCATGAGACATTCCCTGTCACCTTCCTATGCATTAGGGCTCCTAGGATCACTATACATTCCCATCCCAGCCACCTCCCTCCTCTCCTCCCAGTCCTAGCCTCTCCTCTCATTCCCCATCTCCTTCCTCCCAGAGAAGGGGAGACACCCAATTGGTACTGATCCACACAGGTATATCAAGTCAAGGCCGGACTAAGCACATCCTCTCCCACCTGAGAGTGATAAAGCAGCCCAGCCAGGGGAAAATGACCGAGCAGCAGGGAACAGATTCAGAGAAACCCCCTATTAAGGGACCCACATGATGGCCAAGCTGCACATTTGCTGCATATTTGTAGAGGGTCCAGGTTCATTCCATGCAAGCTCCTTAGTTGGTGGTTCAGTCTCTGTCAGTCCCTGTGAGCTCAGGTTATATTACTCTATAGGTCTTCTTGTGGTGTCCTTGACCCCTCTGTTTCCCTCTATCTTTCTTCCCACTCTTCCACAGCACTCCCCAGCTCAGCCCATTTCTTGGCCTTGGCTCTCTCCATCTGTCTTCATCATCTGCCTGCCGAAGAAGCCAAGGGAACCTCACTCAGAACAGGAATCTCATTCAGAACAGGAAATACAATAGACATGCAAAGTAGATGAACGGAGGGAACTTGCTGGGAGATATGGCTAGAGGATAGTGGAGGTGGGGACCCGGAGAGAGAGGAGGAGGAAGGGATGTGAAGACACAAACTGGGGAAAAGAAGGGAAAATGGTGAAGGCGGGGTATAATCTCGGGACAAGGGAGTCTGTAGTGGTTACACTACCTGAGAGTATAAGGCCAGGTGGAACTCCCAGCAGAGGGAGGGAAACACCAACACACACGGAAAACCTTCGTCACGAAATGTGTCTTCTCTACAAGAAATATAAGGGCAAAGATGGAACCGAGATTGAGAAAATGGCAAACCATTCGCTGGCCCAACTTGAAATCCACCCCACCAGAGAGGGCCAACCACCATCACTATTAATGATACTCTGCTGTGCTTATAGACAAGTGTCTAGCATAACTGTCTTCTTTACTTAGAGATTTTAAGAATTTCATTCATTTAGATAAAGGAAATCATAGCTATGTGCAAAGGTATGATAGGCTTCTAAGGAGAAAAGCATGTTTTAAGCAGGATAGATTTCTGTTTGAACAGTTCTAGAAATAAAGTTACTTATGGTTTTCTTCTTTTGTCATTTATTCAAATAGAGATATAAGGCGTCATCCTAGGAGGCCAAGAGCTATTTAGATTCTGAAATTGTGGAATATATCATTGGGTTGCAAACCCAGGAGATATAAACACGTCAAATCATGTTTAAATTTAAAACATAATTTCCTCCATTAGTACACATTCTTTCCTTTAGAAGTTACACAAAATTTATACCTGATAAAATAGGTCTTAATATTCATACAAAGTTGATTTAAAGGTTAATAACATTTGTTTCATTTGTTTCAGGAGCAGGTGAATCTGGGAAAAGTACTATTGTTAAACAAATGAAGTAGGTACAGAACTCTTTCAAATGTTTGATATTTGATATTCATCTTGCATTGAGCAATTCTGTTGTAATTATTTATGTTAGTGTTTTATTATAATATAATTACATAATTTTTTTTCTTTTCTTTTCTCCCTACAATTTCTCCCACATACCCCTTCTTGGTCTTTTCCATATCCATTGTCTTTATTTTCATTAATTTTTGTTATGTATTTATGAGTAAGTACTATATTCTCATAAAGTTTCACCAGCATGACTGACAAGTCGTGAGATGAAATAAGGCTACCCTAAAAAACATGTTAACATGGACAGAGTAAGCCCAGGAGAGTTCAACCCTACATGGAGAACTACAAGCAAGCAAGTAATGCTTTCAGCTAGAGAAATAGTCTTCCATAACCAATTGGCTGTCCAATACCAAATGGTCAGCCCTGGGCACACACAGATAAGTAAGACACATCAAACACACTGAAGTTATCCTAAAAGAAATGGCATGTGAGACACTTTTCAAATTCGGGTAACCTCTTCAGGACTTGTGAGTAGTAGAAAGAGCTAGCCTGACTTTTTGAGTGTGGAAACATTCCATCCATTGTTCAACAATAACTGTAATTTCTGTTCTTCTTTTGAAGCATTAATGCTATAAGATATGTTTTAATTGAATCAAACCTCAAATGATCTAGCTCTTTAACACTGTGGGTATAAGCCATACATATTTCAATTATGTCAATCAAGGATCCATTTGAAATTTGGAAGAAATTGGCCTTTTATCTATACGGATGTGAAATCTTTGTTTATTAATGTCACTGCAATAAATACTTATGTATTTTTACATTGTTTTTTATTATTTATTCTTTATATTGGAGTAACTATCTAATTTCTTAATGAAGAAATATTAAATACAATTTCCATGAATGAAAACTGCAATAAAAATGAATAAAATGAGGCTAGATGTCAGTGATGAAATTCTCTGGTTAATCCAAAGCCACCAATGTCATGTAATTTGCTTAAGCTCATTATTTCTGCTCTTCCTTGTCATTTTCGCCCTGATGTGACTTTTTATACACAGATGTGGCTATGAACTTTTACACAGCATAAAAATATGTTAAAAAGATAATTCTTTCTATAATTTGGTGCTTCTTATTAAAAATTTTACCATGATGAAAAGGTTTCCTGGCTATGATCTCTGAGTGTGAGTTTAATAGCCACTTGATATAAACTTCAAATTTATGTAACATGGCTGGTGGCTACAGTGTGCAGTAGCTGCTATATAAACTGGAATTTCACTATGGCTCTACTGGGAGAAGAGACAGGTGTGGTTCATTCATTTCTTTCACTATATAATGAAAAACTAAAATTCCCTGATAAAATCTTCTTAGTTTGAAGTAAGCTGGAAATCAACTTATAGCTAGAGAACTCTTTCTACATGAAATAAAATTAAGCAGTTTGCTTCAGTCATGTTTCCTCACAGTCTTGTAAGAGTCATCTGAACTTGTTTTACCAAAGGAACCCAGATGCCCCAAATTTATTCATAATTACCATTTTAATTTAACAATTAAAATAATTTTCTCTCTTAATTATGGATAGAGGGCTGGGATTTATTCAACAATCATGCTTTGATTATTTATAAGTAGGCTGTTCTTCTATTTTATGGTCTTTGTCGTTTGGTCAATGTTTGTTTAGTTTTTTTCTTTTTTTTTTTTTGCTTATTCAAGTGATTTAATTAATACAGCGTAATAAGCATGACCCTGTTGAAGGTAAAAATGACACTTGTTGAAAATCAAATGTAAAGAAATAGATAAAAACAATATAGGTACACTTAAGTCTTCCCAGAGCCTGGTCCTTCCATTTGGTGGTCTTAGGTTCTTCAAAGGTGTTGAAGAGATGTTTGTGCTCTGTTTGTCCCTTAAGTTGGCACTTCCATGTTTATAGACACAACATGAATCTTGAGAAAACTGACACTCAAAAACAAACACAAAGCTTTTTAAAAACAACACAAAATAAACCAAAACAAAACAAAACAAAAAAAACAAAACAAAAAAAAAACGACAGAAAGAAACAAAAATTTATCACACAGTGAAGGCACAAAGGACCACAATTAGCACCAGCACAGAGTTTAACTTTAATGAGAAAGTCTATTTTAAGCTATTGTTCTTAAACCCTCAGTCAAACTTTGACTAATGAGTGATTGAGTGGAAGGAAGAGAGGAGCACAGCCAACCTACTGTCCAGAGACCCGGGAGCACGTACACACATGGAGAAATGGCAAGGGTTCCAAGAGAAAGCAATTACCTAAATTAAAAAAAAATTAAAAAATAGAAAAAGAATGCCTTTGTTAATGCTGTAAATAGAAAGCAGACACTCCTACTTCCAAGTATTTCTTAAGTGATAGGAAAAACTAGGGTGTTCTGTTAAATGACTTCATATCCTCTAGAAATCAGTAGGAGAAAACAAGAAACAGGACAGGAGCTTAGCATAGAGGGCCTCTGAAAGACTCTACCTAACAGTGTATCAAAGCAGATACTGAGACCCATAACCAAACCTTGGGCAGAGTGCAGGGAATCATTTGAAAAAAAGGAGGAGTTAGTACAACCTGGAGTGGACAGGAGCTCCACAAGGAGAGGAACAAAACCAAGAAATCCAAGCAAAAGGATCTTTTCTGAGACTGATACTCCAACCAAGGACCATACATGGATATAACTTCAAACCCCTGCTCAGATGTAGCCCATGGCAGCTCAGTATCCAAGCAGGTACCCTAGTAAGGGGAATAAGAACTGTCTCTGACATGAACTCACTGGCAGGCTTTTTGACCCCCCTCCTCCCCGAGGGAGGAGCAGCCTTTCTAGGCCACAAAGGAGGACATTGCAGCCAGTCCTGAAGATACCTGATAAGCTAGGGTCAGATGGAAGGGGAGGAGGACCTCCCCTATCAGTGGACTTAGAGAGAGGCAGGGAGGAAATGAGAGAAGGAGGGTGGGTTGGGAGGGAATGAGGGAGGGGGCTACAGCTGGGATACAAAGTAAATAAACTGTAATTAATATAAAAAATAAAAATTTAATTAAAAAAAAAAGAAAAGAAAAAGAAATCATTGTAAACAGTGTAAACACCACACCATGATTCAGGCCTGGATGCTCATTTCTGGCCTGGAAGTCAGGGAATTATCTTCTTGGAAAAGGAATCTCTGTTCTAAATAAAATGCTGTGACTTATCTATTTGAAAAAGTATTTGACATAGCCTAGAACAAGGGCTAAATTCTTCTTTTACATACCATGTGTTCCTCCTACAGCCAAAATAGAATACAATGAATAGACATTCAAAGAGGTTAAATCGTCCAGACTCAGAATATACGCAATGATCACAATCTTTTCTTTTTTTAAGCTAAATACACAATGCTTTTATTTAAACAATATAACGTCAATGGTCATTTGTGCTACAAAAGTTCAATTCACAAAAGCTTTTCATGTTTGATTGTAGGATCATCCATAAGAATGGTTACAGTAAACAAGAATGCATGGAGTTTAAAGCAGTGATTTACAGTAACACCTTGCAGTCCATCCTAGCCATTGTGAAAGCTATGACCACACTTGGGATTGATTATGTCAATCCCAGAAGTCCAGTAAGTATGCCCAGGTGATAATTTCGTGGCCTATGTGGAATTTGGACTAGAACATTCATAGGATTACATTTGTTGTCCTATTCTGTATTTAAGAACATAATATAATAATTTTGCAAATATTAACTGTCCTCACTCTAAGTCTTATTTTTCTCTGAATGAATCCTCTATTTTTTGCTGCGCATTATAATTTTTTAAACAGTAAGTGTTTTCTAGGAACTAAATGCAATATTAAATATGACATCAAAAGAAAGCAGCAGATCTGTGCTTGGGTTGGTAATATAACATCTGAGTGATGTTTTCCTGTATTTAATTAACAATGATCTCACACATTACCATGAATTAAAAATCTCCTTACTGTGTTACCCTGAGTAGTACTTGGAATAAAAGTTACAGATTACTAAAACCCTGTGTTGCTTTAGAATCAGCATATTATTTTGCCTTGCCCCTTCCACAATATTTTAGCAATATATACTATCAGACTATGCAAATGAATAATATAACAAAAACCTTTGTCCTTGTATAAGTCCATGTACACTAAAAATTTAATAACGTAAGGAGAAGACAGGCACTACAATAAATGTTGTAAACAACATAAAATGGGGAAAGGTGTAGTTTGAGAGTGTTCAGAGAATACAAAGGAGGAGAAAGGTTCTTTAAGAAGAGATTTTTGAGTTCATGTCAGAAATAGTTCCTGTTCACCTTACTAGAGAAACCCACTTGGATACTGAGCTACCATGGGCTACATCCGAGCAGGAGTTCTAGGTTATATCCATATATGGTCCTTGGTTGGAGAAAGAGTCTCACAAAGGACCCCCCATGTCCTGATATATTTTGTCCTTTTGGAGCTTCTGTCCTCTCCTAGTCATACTAACTCTCCCCTTTTCATATGATTTCCTGTACTCTGCCCAAGGTTTGGTTATGAGTCTCAGCATCTGCTTTGATATGCTGCTAGGTAGAGTCTTTCAGAGGCCCTCTGCGGTAGGCTCCTGTCCTGTTACTTGTTTTCTCCTATTTCGCATGTCCATCCCATTTGTCTTTGAAGAACAGCCTTGCTAGGCCACAGAGGAGGACATTGCAGCTAGTCCTGAAGATACCTGATAAGCTAGGGTCAGATGGAAGGGAAGGAGGACCTCCCCTAGCAGTGGACTTGGAAAGGGACAGGGAAGAGATGATGGAGGGTGGGTGGGATTGGGATTGAATGAGGGAGTGGGCTACGGCTGAGATACAAAGTAAATAACCTGTGATTATTATTAAAAAAATAAAAATTCATAAAAAAGAGATTTGACCACCAAACAGAGAGCATGCATGGGATGGACCTAGACCTTAAGCACATATGCAACAGTTGTGTACATGTACAACCACCCTCTGTATATATGCAACAGTTGTGTAGCTTGGTCTTTATGTGGGACTCCTAACAGCAGAAGCAGGGGCTCTCTGTGTTGCTGCCTTTGGATCCCTTTCTCCTAACTGGGCTGCCTTGTCTACCCACAATAGGAGAAGATGCAGCTAGTCCTACTAAAACTCGACATGCCTAGGTGGGCTGATATCCACGGTAGACTCCCATTTTTTAGCATAAGGGAAGGAATGGAGAATGGGGGGCAGGGGAGTGAGAGACTAGGAGGAGGGGATGGAAGGGAAGCTGCAAATGAGATGTAAAGTAAACAAAATCAATTATTAAAAAAAAAGAGAGAGAAGAATGAAAGAAGGTATTACAGTGAGAGGGATAGCGGATACATCACAAGAACACGGCCCACAGAATCAACTGAGAACTCACAGAGATCAGGGAGGCTATAGGGGTCTGACTCCGTCCTCTGCATATATCTTATGGCTGAGAAGCTTGGTTTTCATGTAGGAATCATAATCCTAAGCTTGAGAGTAGGTGCTGTTTCTTGTGGGACCCTTTTCCTCCTTGATACGACTTTATGGTGTGTGCCTGGTTCTCACTGTAGTGCATTATACCATGTCTAGATGCTGTTCTGTGAGGTCTGATCTTTTCTGAGGGGAAATAGAAGAGTGGATCTGGGGTAAAGGGGAAGGAGAAAGAGAATGAGGAGATAAAAAGGAGAAAAAAATGTGATCAGATGTAATATGTGAGAGAAGAATAAAAAATAAGAATAAAATAGAGATAGACATAGATAGGTAGATAGATAGACAGATAGATAGATAGATAGATAGATAGATAGATAGATAGATAGATAGATAGATGGATGGATGGATGGATGGATGGATAGATAGATAGATAGATAGATAGACAGATAGATAGATAGATAGGTGGATGGGTGGATGGATGGATGGATAGATAGATAAAGTGTGGTTTGGTAAACACTTCTGCATAAAAGCAGATGCACACAGCCACCCTCAAGATGGGTTTGGAGAGTTGCAGAGTAGCCAAAGTCCAGTACTTGAGGCTTGAGGAACAGGTGGAGAAAGAAACAGAGAGAAAGAACAGAGAGAAAGACACAGATCAAACATGGAAAACTTTGTGAGTCATCGTAAATATCGAGGGTTTTGAGTCTGGAGAGAATTCCTGGAAAGCGTATTAGTTTGGTTTATAAAGGACTGCTGAGAAAGCAAGTGATTTGTTAATTTAGGAATGGACCCGGGAAAAGCTGCCTCCTAGCACTTTTTGTCCCAAAGACATGTTAGCAGTAGAAGAATGAGCCTACCAAATCGTCAGCCCTGAAAACATACTGATGAGTAACATTACACAGACAGAGAAGACTAGATTTAGGAATAGATATACATATCTATGCATGTAAGAACAATTAATGAGAGAAATGGCCTTGAATGTGAAAGCTAGCAAGGACTGGGCTATGGGGAGGTTAGGAAAGGGGGAAATTATTCAGTTACATTATAATCTCAAAATTAAATTTAATGAAAAGTTAAGTGAAAGAATCATATTTCACTGGATTTGTAGTTCTCTGGGTAATAGGAAGGATGAGTTTTAGAATCAGTCCCTCATTAATGCTAGAAAATGAGAAAATAAGTCTTGCATTTTGGCTATTTAACAATCAGTGGGTCATCTGATCATCCTGCTTTTAATAATAAAACCTAATCAGAAAGCTGAAAAGTTTCCTTTTGGTTTTAATGTTCTGTAATGATAAAAGACATGCTATTACCATCTTAAGCAAAGAAAAGACTTTTAACAAAGCAGCAGAATAAACCTGCAGTTGGTTGACTATGAATGAATGACATCAGCAAGCGCTGAGTTCATTCTGGACAGACTTCCCTCTGGCGGCCTCACACTATATGGATTCTGCTAGCATTTTGCTCCAGTTTCAGAGTTTGATTTTTTGTTTTAATTAATTTAATTTAATTTATTTATTCATTTATTATTTATTTATTACCATTTATTCACTTTGTATCCCCGCTGTAGCCCCCTCCATTGCCTCTTCCTAGTCCCACCCACACTCCTTCTTCTTCCTCTATGCCCTTTCTCTAGTCCCCTGCTGGGGGAGGACCTGCTCCCTTTCTATCTGACCCTAGCCTATCAGGTCTCATGGACAGGAACTCCACAAGGAGAACAGAGTCAAAAAATCTGGGCCCACAGGGGCCTGCAGAGGCTGATATTCCAACCAAGGACCATGCGTGGAGAGAATATAGACCCCCTGCTCAGAGGAAGTCCATAGAGGGGTCCCTAATAAGGGGGGCAGGAACTTTCTCTGACATGAACTCAGTGGCCTGCTCTTTGATCACCTCTTTGCTGTGTCAAAAAGAGCTTTGAGAGAGCTACGCTGTACATGTGTAAATGAATACATTGAAATGTGTGCTTATTGTGAGGATATATGTGTGCTATGTTGCTAGAATGATATTCACCAGCATATCATTATAGCAGGCAGAACCTGAGCTTTGGATACTGGCACTGAGGATCTGAACCCAGATTTCTTTGTTTTCCTAACCAATTGCCATAATCTATTTAACTACTCTATGACTCAGATTCCTAACTTATAATCTTCGCAGAGACTCATACTCCAATCAAGTACCATGCATTGAGATAACCTAGAACCCCTGCACAGATGTAGCCCATGGTAGTTTAGTGTCCAAGTGGGTTACATAGTAATTGGAAGAGGGACTTCCTCTGACATAATCTGACTGGCCTGCTCTTTGATCACCTCCCCCTGAGGGGGAAGCAGCATTACCAGGCCACAGAAGATGACAATGCAGCCACTCCTGATGAGATCTGATAGACTAAGATCAGAAGGAAGGAGAGGGAACCTCCTCCATCAGTGAACTTGGGGAGGGGCATGCGTGAAGAAGGGGGAGGGAGGGTGGGATCGGGAGGGGAGGAGGGAGGAGCTTACGGGGGAATACAAAGTGAATAAAGTGTAATTAATAAAAATAAAAAAGTCTTGATTGCTAGTATAAATCGTGGCTTAATATAGATTGTTTAAATTGAGTTTGTTTAGTAAGCTTCTATCCTCCCTCACCACTTTCCAGGTCTTACTATGAAGGACACGATAGTTTCTCTGTTGTTTTTTCTTAGCCTCTTCGCATGTCCGCCCTATAGCACTTTACTACAAAGACGCAAAATTGACACCACCTAGAGACCGTCAACACCTCTGGTGTGTGGCTACCCATGTGTAATCGCTTGCCAAAATGATGAAAAGAAAAATCTTATGATAAATAAGAGTTTACAACAAACTCGTTTTTCTTTTACTCAAACATTTTAGCCCAGGAGACAACGGACTCGACCAAAGCACCATTACCCTTTTAACAACATGATGAGAAGCCAATGATTTAAAGCAAAGCGTTCAAATTTTTCCATATAGTATTTTACAATTTTTCTATATAAATTTTAGTTTTATTGTTCTCAATAGGTTTTGGAAAAAAAAAAAAACATGTTCAGTGAAATTATTGGCAAAAGGAATTGAGTAAAAGTGTTTTAGGATGCTCTGTTTAAAACAGTCTCTGAACCTAAACGGCATGCTTTTGTTCTTGTTTTTGTTCGCGCAAAAATGTTACTCCAGGAAGACCAACAACAACTTCAGTCAATGGCAAACACACTAGAAGATGGTGACATGACACGTGAGCTGGCTGAAATAATTAAACGGCTCTGGGGAGATCCAGGAATCCAAGCCTGCTTTGAAAGGGCATCCGAATACCAGCTCAATGACTCGGCAGCTTAGTAAGTGATTTTCCTGGATAGGGACTGCGGATGACACATAAATTTATAATCTGGCCCCTTGTACATATAAGCATAACTGTCAGTCTGGAGCTAGGGTCCTGCTTCTTCCCCTAGAAGCTTCCAGGTGCTGGTCCCAGAGGAACCAAACTAAGCCCAGAGGGTGGGTGGGTTTATAGTATCCTTGTCCAGCAGTGAATGCCCTGAGGGGGAAGCCCTCTCCAAAACAGCTCTTTCAGTGTTACAGTCCTTTTAGGAACACAGCAATTCCGGTGATACATCTCTCTGTATTGGAGGGTGGGGGTGGATAAGGGCTTTATAAACCTTGGGAAACGGGTAGGGATTTGGGGGGAGAGAACCTCATTGCCTGGGGCTGCAGGTGGTGGGAATCTTTCATTTGCATGGAGAAGAATTCCAGGTGCTAGAATGGTGGGGAGTTGTAGGACTGTGTGCATCAGGCATGCGGGCACAGAACAGGGAGAGAGCGATCCTTACTCCTGCTACTCTCAAGATTGAGATTTTCCAGGTTGAGACGTGTCGAAACATCTCAACCTCATTCTAGTTTCGGACTAGCTTCGGAAATCTAGCCGATTTCCCTGGTCCAACAGTCCACTTGCCCTCCACACAAGTAAGGGAAAAGACCTCTGTTTGGGTTATAGACTACAGGCTTGGACATCCAAACACCATATTAAAATCAGCACTTATTAAAATCAGCTTATTAAAATCAGCACTTTAGATGAAAATCAGTTTGTGAATGCCTCCTTTTACCTGAATGATTTACAAATGCAAAGAAAAAAATGCTTTAAATGTATCTTTACTAAAGCTTTCATTAAATGAATTTTATTTCTATTTTTGTAAGTATATGTTTTTCATTCTTTTTCTTGGGCATGATAAAGACATATCATGCACATATAGGATTTCCTCAATAGCAAATTTACAATGTTTACAAATTTACAATGTTCCAAGTCGTAGTAAAAATAAACTAAAAATGTAAAATCTGCCAATACTTCTTCTGATGGCTTTATTTCTAAAGTCGTCACCCCTTTAAAGGCAGTCTTTATTAGCATAAAACCATAATTATACATTTTTACATTCTATCATTTCTGAGACATGATTTTAATTTTCTTGAGCAAAATCCCTTTGGGTGTACTGGCACTTTCCAAAATAAAGAGGCTAAAAAGCTACTTAATCTATTTTTAATGGTAAAACACCTTTGTTTTAATGTCACGGTGTTAGATCAGTCATTCTCAACATTTCTAAAACTGTCACACTTTAATACAGTTCCTTACATTGTGGTAACCACCAACCATAACATTATTTAGCTACTACTTCATAACTGGAATTTACTATGTATGTAATAAATTGTGATGTAACGTAAGTATCTGATATGCAGAATATCTGATATGCAACCCTGTGAAAATGTCATTCAATCCCCACAGGGGTTGTGACCCTCTCATTGAGACCTGCAGTGTTAGATGCTAATGTGTAAGAATCTTTACACTTAATCTCTGAACATATTTAACTTTATAAGCAATCACTGACATTCAGTGGGTCCCTACCCCAAAGAAGGAAACCAAAGATTAGCCCTCTTTTAAAATCTGTATGCAGGCATGTTCAATATTGTATTTAAATTTCCACAGAAATGGCCATATTGCTAAGCAATGAAATGTTCAGTGTAGAACACAACAGTAGAAATGAAAGAAAATACTATTTTTAATTTTTAGATCTTGCTGGAAAGGATGAAGATGCCTTCGTCTAACAGACTCAGAGCACAGTTAATCAGGCTTACGCCTATCCATTAACAAGCTTTAGATAACGTGATCAATAAAACAAAGAGCAAATACACAGAAGGAACAAACAAGCAAATAGTTTGCCCTAGTGAGAGTAGGATGTCTGCAGTACTTAGATGGCTATCCTGTGGGCCCATAGGTAATACTTGGAATCTTTCATTGAGACGTGGATTTCATCATGTCCCTCAGTGGAAATGACTGTGCTTTAACCTTATGAGCTGTGCAAAAATACCCAAATAATTAATAACAAGAAAACAATTCAAATTATTATTAAGGCCAACCACTCTCTTAAAACATAGAGTGAGTATCCCAGTACAGGGTGTTTGTGGAGCTTGTGGTCACTGTTGTTGCCAGGATTCCAAGGCAACCTAAAACACAGAAAGACCTCTCTACAGCTCTGCATGAAGAAAGAGCCTTTCGTCAGTCTGTCTACGTGATAGGGAATCTGTCCTTCAGTCTTTATAGGACACACACTAAAGCAGCTTTGAGGCATTATTAGAGAAGAGTTGGCCAGGAGCTAATTGTGGACTCTGCACTCGGCAATGGCGGCATCCCAGCTGCCAAGTCCTGCTGTTCTGATCAGCAGCTTGAAGAGCAACAAATGCTGTGTTTTCTAGTGTGCTTTAAACTCCTAAAATACATTTGTACTGAATTGCGGCATATTACGATGTGAAGTAAAAAATATGAATATATCCTATTTTATTTTGTTTCTATTAGCTACCTTAATGACTTAGATAGAATCACGGCCCCTGGGTACGTGCCAAATGAGCAAGATGTTCTACATTCCCGGGTGAAGACGACTGGTATCATTGAAACTCAGTTCTCCTTTAAAGACTTGAACTTCAGGTATGAACAAACCTGTCCTCTAAGTGTGGGTGGAGCATGCTTTCAGCTCAATATTTCATCTTGGAGAAACATTGCAACCCATAGTCAAGAGCAGTGACTCTGAACTGCTAGACATCCTTAAATGCCATTGCCCCACCCTTCATTCCTGCCCTCCTCCATCTCATTCTGGGCCTGCCCTCCTTCCAGGCTGCATTTCTCCAACTAGTGGTTTACAGAGTCTGTTGCCTAATACTTAAAAATGACATTTTACTTTGACATGTTTTTTTTAAGAAAATGTACTTAAATAGTCTTGTAGCAACAGGTGTCATGGATACTATTTTGTTTACCCTCTTCTCTATTTGCTTGAATTATTCCTTATATCTACTTTAGCTTAAAATGCAAATAAATAAAATACTGTTATTTGAATGTGGTGCTATTTAAAAGAATCGGAAGGCACATTTTGTCATACTGTTTTTTTCATATGGAAATGTGTCTTCTATATTTTTTTGCAATAGCATTGAATTCAGTTTCAAGTAAATGCTTGAAACTGACCTATCAAATTACTCTTTGGATATATTAAGAAATGTAAATCATGATGCAATGTTCGTTAGCCTCTCTTGGTTCCCAACAGCTTTCACATTTTCTTTTACGTCAATATGTTTTTTCATATTTATACAAAGCTTCACACTATTTTTATGGATTTTGGGTTGAGAAGGAATATTAATAATACCAGGTTACAACTAAATATGATAGCAAGGGAAATTGCTAACCTGTATAATAAATGAGGTCAGTTGTGTCTGCAATAATGGAAATGTATTCAAAGAATTTTTGAAAAAGTGAAGAATAACTGACATGAATTATTTATAGTCTTTTCTGAGGAAATAAAGTAAGTGAGCACTATTTAGCCATTATCCTGCACTCAGTTTAAGCGGAGTAAACATTCTGAAATGCTGTAAAGTGTCAAAATTGGTTATTTTGAGCTAGCTAATTAGAATAGCGATTATACAGAATATTTCAAGTGATCTATAAGCAATATCTTCCAAATTCAAACTAAATTTCAGGCCTACAAAAAGTTAATTTTCTGGAATACTGGTCAAATATCTAAGCAGGGCAAAGGGACACAGAGGATGGGGCCAAGTCTTGCTTAGCAAACTCAGTCAGATTCTCCTCAGTCCTTGCTCAGCCTTATTGCAGCCAGATGACCTTTGTCCCAGTTTCTGGAGTTTTCTTTAGGGCGCCAAGTCCACAGCTGCTCCCTGTCTACCTCTGCCTTGCCAGCCTCTTTTCACACACTTCCTTTTCTGTCTTGCTGTCTTTCTTCTCTTCTAATTCCTTTGGCACAGACTGGAACTTGAGGCGAGGAAGGCCAAATATCCCCTCCTTGGTTCTCCAGAAAACGGCAGCAGGAGCTGTGGACCTCTTAGCTAGCACACCAATTATAAAGGTTGGATCAAGTTAAGAGATCGCTCGGAGTTAAGCTAAGCATGTTGACAATGCCTGTCTACATAAGCCAATGGAATTTTCTCAGCCCCAGTATATCTGAGTCATCCAGCAATTTTGGTGATTAATGCCACCTGTTGGACATCACGAAGTTCTCAGTCCTGTCACTCCCTGGCCACCCTGACCTTAGGAGTCCACTCATAAAATAGCTGGTTTTCTGGTTCTAAGATTCCAGGCATTAAGACCCTCCCACTTGCTATCTTCTTTGCTTAAAGTGTTTTGCTTCTTTTTATCATAAAGATTCCAAATAAAATGACCATCTATAGATAGTTGTATTATCTATACACATATATAAATGGAAAGTCACAACCTTGACCTTTTATCTGCTTACTATCTATAACTAGTTATCTCGTTACTATAGGCAACAGTGTTTTCCCACATGTTTATGAGAGGGAGTTCCAATATAATAATGTGGGTGAAGAATGGAGGATAAACGCTAATTTGTAGTTATTGATGGTGATGGTTTTTCTGGTATAAATACATCCACTCTGCCAGGTCCAAGCTACTAGTATTATATGACAAATGCAAAGTTGATGGAAATTTAGATAAACAGCTGCCTCCACCATATGGGAGTCATACCCTTTTTTCATAATAATACAGCAAACTACTTTCCTCTTTTTCTTACCAGTCTATGATTGCCCTACTTCCTTTTCATTTCCCCTTTTTTTGTTTCCGTTTCTCCTTTATGAACCCTCAACCTTAGAAAGTCAGGGATCACATGTGATTATGATCTACCACCACTGCTTACCAGAATGGAAAGCAAGAGGAAGTAAATGGTCAGCTTTAGTTGAATGTGCAAATATATCACATGTATGCCATGTGTACAAAATTACTGCATGTGGCATGATAATCTGAGTGATGCTATAATTATATATGATAAAGAATCAAGAAATGGAGGTTGGGGAAAAATCTTCAAATGGCTTATAAAGAAATGTTGAAGTTGTCATTAAATGGTATAGTTTCTTGTTTATCAAAAGTGTATTTTTTAATCAGTAAACTTATTTTATTTTTTTTGAGTTTTTTTATTGTTTATTATTATTAGTTACATTTTATTAACTCTGTATCCCAGCTGTATCCCGCTCCCTTATTCCCTCCCAATCCCACAATCCCTCCCTCAGCTTCTCCCTGCCCCTTTCCAAGTCCACGGATTGGGGATGACCTCCTCCCCTTTTGTTGGACTCATAACCAAACCTTTGGCAGAAGGGGAGTTAGTATGACAGGGAAAGGATAGGAGCCACACAAGGACCAAATATATCTGGGCACAGGGTTTTTTTTTTCTGAAACTGTTGCTCCAACCAAGGACCATGCATGGATATAACCTAGAACCTTTCCTCGGACGAAGCTCGTGGTAGCTCAATAACCAATTGGTTTACCATAGTAAGGGGAACAAGGACTATCTCTGACAGGAACTCAATGGCAGGCTCTTTGACCTCCTCACCCCCCAAGGGAGGAGCAGTCCTGCTAGGCCACAGAGGAGGACTTTGCAGCCAGCCCTGAAGATACCTGACAAAAGTGTATTTTTATTGGAGCCTACCACAGAAGGCCTCTGAAAGACTACCCAGCAGTGTATCAAAGCAGATGCTGAGACTCATAACTAAACTTGGGGTAGAGTGCAGGGAATCTTATGAAAGAAGGAGGAGATAGAAAGACCTGGAGGGGACAGGAGCTCCACAAAAAGACCAATGGAACCAAAAAATCTGGGCCCAGGGGTCTTTTCTGAGACTGATACTCCAAACAAGAACCATGTATCTGGATAACTGAGAACCCCTGTACAGATGTAGCCCATGGCAGCTCAGTCTCCAAGAAGGTTCCCTCCTGATGGGAACAGATAGTGCCTCTGACACGAACTCAATGGCTGGCTCTTTGATCACCTCCCTCTGAGGGGGAAGCAGGCTTACCAGGCCACAGAAGAGGACAATGCAGCTAGTCTTTATGAGGGCTGATAGGCTAGGGTCAGATGGAAGCGGGGGAGGACTTCACTTATAAGTGGACCAGGCTAGGGGCATGGGAGGAGAAATGGGGGGAGGGTAGAATTGGGAGGAGAGAAGGGAAGGAGCTACAGCTGGGATACAAAGTGAACAAATTGTAATAAAAAATAGTGTTTAAAAACAAGAAAAAATGCATTTTTTACATGAAATCAATGCTGGCTCTAAGAATGTATGGAAAGCATTCTTTTCTTAGAGAGTAAATAATGTATGAAATTGCTAGTCTTTCATAAACCCTTTCAGAGAAAAATGATAGGCGAGAAAACAAATCACAGCTTGTTGGAGAGATAACAAGATAGCTAAATATCTGAAGAATTGTAAAGAATTGTATTCATATCAATTGATATATAATAAACATTTAATAAATTATTTTTATAGTATGTTTTTATTATTATTATAGTTTATTACCATTTATTCAATTTGTGTCCTGGCTGTGGCCCACTCCCTCATCTCCTCCCAATCCTACCCTCTCTCCTTCTTCTCTTCCCTATGCCCCTCCCCTAGTCCACTAATAGGGGAGGTCCTCTATTTGACCCTAGCCGGATCTTGAGGAAGCACTATTCCTAGTTGTCTAAGGAAGTGCCAGATTGATTTCCAGAGTGGTTGTACAAGTTTATATTCCCACCAGCAGTAGAGGAGGGTTCCCCTTTCTCCACAGCCTCTCCAGCATGTGTGTCACTCAAGTTTTTCATCTTGCCCATTCTATCAGGTCTCATCATTTAATAAATTCTGAAAGTTTAACCATCTTTCGAGCACTGAATAGAATAATCCAAATATTTAGGCTTCTGTGGTACATATAAAGTTCTGCATTTCAAAATTGAATATAAAAGTAATCTAACTTTACTTTAGCAGTTGCCCAGGTGTTAAAATATATTGCATTAGCATTGATTTGTATTCACATAGCACAAATCATCCTAGAACTATTTAAAACTAAAATGTTAATTTACATATTAAAATAGAGAACTCTAGAATTTTAAATAGGACTACAAAAATGAAAAGCTCCCTATGCCAAAGTAAAGGATCATTTCCATGCATCATCTAATTTAATGGAAATCAGCCTAGAGTTCTTATCAAGCCAGAGTGCCAACTGTCAAGCTGATAAAACAGCTTATCTTACGAGGTCTTATTAAAGCAATCTTCTAAACGACGATCTGACCAATGATGTTTACAGATGTTTGAGTTGCTACAACATTGGGGAAACAGAAAGCAAGTCTAAGCCCTTCTGCTGTGGAGCAATTCCCCAGACTTGTGTGATATAAGAATAAGTCTAATACAAGTTATCAATTGTGGAAAAGTCACTTTCTCCTTAAATGTTCCACAATTAAAATATAGACTTGAAAACACTGTGCATAGGAGCCAGGAAGGCTGGAAACTATTTCAACATAGAGCTTAAAATTTATAAATTTAGCAAAACTGCTTTCATGAATGTTTGAGCAGATCTGTGATTTGGGGGAAAAAATGACAGTTTTCCTAAAATATAAGGTGGGATTCTATTCACTGTGTTCACTTCCAAACAAATGAGTCACCAGCCTTAGCAGTGAGGCTTCTTGTCTCCCCAGCAGCTGCCTCCCAGTTTATATGTGCCATTCTCTATCAGAACTCAGAGAAAGTTAATTTACATGTGCTACACATTTGTTACATACATGGTCATGTTTAATGTTACCAAAATAACATATGACCTAATTTGATTATTTGTTTGCTTTGCAGTACTGGGCATGAAACTTAGGGCCATCAACATACGAGGCGGGTTCCAAAGTATTGAACTGTGGTTCCCATAACCCTTGATTGGGAGATAGTGTCTTGAAACCTTGCTTTGGGCTTGCCTTGAACTCATTATGTAGCTTCAAACTTGACAGCCTCCCGCCTCCCTCTTCCTCTTATATGCTCAGATTGTGTGTAGGTACCAACAGGCATAGCCTAGACTTTGTTTTAATCACTCTGTGATTTTAAATTATACAAATAATTATTTTTATTGAAAATATTTTTGTAGTATGTATTTTAATTACGTATTCATCATTTAAAATTACACTGTACTAAATTGCATCAGTAATTATGATAGTTTTTGGACTTGGCTCACTTATGATTTTAAATCTTTTTGATTATATTTTTTTTAATGTTGAGAGTAACCAAGGGATTTAGACCTACCTCTGTGCATGACCTTGGTGTCTGATAATATCAATTCTTCTGTTTCCAAGACAGGGCTAGGGAAAGATGTATGCAGATCAATTCACTGTTGTGCAAGGATGGCATGTGTTCAGCAAGTCACACCCTCACATGTAACCATCCTAAGACCTTAACCCGATTTTGATTGAGTCAACATCATGTACAAATCTCATTTAAAGAAATATTTCAAAATAAATTCCTGTTCAGATTAGCATTTGTTTTCATACAGCCAGAGTAGAGAAGGTTAGAAAAGATGCTTTTCAGAGATCCCAGGCCTATAGGAGGAGCAATGACATCAATCACAAATGAGCTGCAGATTCATGACCGCTGGTTAGCTAGCCTAGATTATGTAATAGCCAAATTATTCATATTAATCTAATATGATATGAAGCATTATTAAGTGGTGTGGTCAAATATCTAGCCAACTATTTGACATAACCTCATAAAATTCAACAGCCTTCCAAACTGATTAAATCAACCCATAAACTCAGCTACTTGGTTAACTAACTAAATCAGTCATATAACTGCTGGTGGCTTTCCCAACAGCAATATCATGAATAATTTAACACATAATCAATATGTGGTTATTACCTAAAAGCCTGGCTTGTTAATGTTTATCTAGATCCTAAGCAATAATTTAAAATCTTTCTTTCAACTTCAAGTTCCTAATTTTAGCATTAGACATTTGAAAGTATTAATAAGTTCCTCTTAAAAATTAACCACATAACCTCCCCAGCTTTAAGAATGTTCCATGTATAGATATCCATACAGGACTCTCATTAATTGGCAGTTCAATCTGATCTTTCTAAACCACAAGGTAGTGAGTACAGATGTTTTCTTTTTATTTTTTTTTCACAGAATGGTCACAATGATTTTTGTCTTTTATATGAAATCAAATATATAAGTAGAACTCCCTTTTTCTAGTCTCTAGCTTATTTGAATGTTTCAAGTTATCTTTGTAAAATAGGCCTCAATTTAAATTTTTGATTTGTTTTTGTTTTTGAGACACAATCCACTTGTGTATCCTTGGCTCTTCTAGAACTCATTCTGTAGACCAGGTTGGCCTTGAACTGAGAGATCCACCTGCCTTTACCTCTCAAGTGCTAGGATTAAAGCTGTGTACTACCATCGCCCAGCATTTAATCTGAATTTTTTTAAGAAGCTGAAATGAGAATAATGAGAAACAAATTATTAAAATACCAGCAGTGAAATAAGACTCAACTCTTCATAAAGCCAATGTGATGTCCTAAAAACTACTCCCTGGACCTTGATCTAATTTGCTAATGAACACTTAAGTTCAATAACAACAGATGGTTGAGTGCTCTCTGGTCCCCAGCTTCTGTGTCATTCTGTACAGAAAACAGTTCTGTGAGTCAAGCGAGTCATAAATGGGAAGATCATAAACATTCGTGCAAAGATAGACTTTAAGAAAACACTTTGTCACGATGAACAAAGACTGAGTAATCTTTGTCCTCCCTTTCTTCAAAGACAGCAAAGATTGATAAGCATGTGCATGGGAAGCTGCTCAATGCTGAGGAATGAGCTGAGGGCATGGTTTCCTAAATTCCTCATTCTTATAGTAGAATTCAGTGAGTTTAGTTAGATGATGATGATGATGACGATGGTGATGATATAGCCCAGCTCTTCAAAGGCTCAGGATTTTTTTAAATTTTTATTTGTTCAATATTAATCACAGGTTATTTACTTTGTATCACAGCTGTAGCCCCCTTCCTCATTCCCTCCCAATCCCACCGTCCATCCCTCATCTCCTCCCTGTCCATTTCCAAGTCCACTGCTAAGGGAGGTCCTCCTCCCCTTCCATCTGACCCTAGCTTATCAGGTATCTTCAGGACTGGCTGCAATGTCCTCCTCTGTGTCCTAGCAAAGCTCTTCCTCCCTTGGGGGGTGGGGGAGGTAAAAGAGCCAGTCATTGAGTTCATGTCAGAAATAGTTCCTGTTCCTCTTACTAGGGAAACCCACTTGGATACTGAGCTACCACGGGCTACATCCGAGCAGAGATTCTAGGTTATATCAATACATGGTCTTTGGTTGGAGAAACAGTCTCATAGAGGACCCCTATTTTGACCTTGTGGAGCTCCTGTCCTCTCCCAGTCATACTAACTCCCCTTTTTATCATATGATTCCCTGCACTCTACCAAAGGTTTGGTTATGAGTCTTAGCATCTGCTTTGATACACTGCTAGATAGAGTCTTTCAGAGGCCCTCTGCAGTAGGCTCCTGTCCTGTTTCTTGTTTTCTCCTACTTCCCATGTCCATCCCATTTGTCTTTCTAAGTGAGGATTGATCATCTTACCCCAGGTTCTCTTTCTTGTTTATCTTCTTTAAGTGCACATATTTTAGTATATTTATCCTATCTTATAGGACTATATGAGTGAGTATATACCATGTGTGTCTTTCTGCTCCTGGGATACCTCACTCCAGATGATCTTTTCTAGATCCCACCATTTGCCTGAAAATTTCATGATTTCCTTGTTTTTAATTGCTGAGTAGTATTCCATTGTGTAAAAGTACCACAATTTCTGTATCCATTCCTCAACTGAGGGACATCTGGGTTGTTTCCAGCTTCTGGCTATTATGAATAAAGCTGCTACAAACATAACTGAGCAAATGTCCTTGTTATATACTTGAGAATCTTTTGGATATATGCCTAGGAGTGGTATAGCTGGATCTTGGGGAAGCAGTATTCCTAATTGTCTGAGAAAGCACCAGATTGATTTCCAAAGTGGTTGTACAAGTTTACATTCCCACCAGCAATGGAGGAGGTTTCCCTTTTCTCCACAACCTCTCCAGCATGTGCTGTCACTTGAGTTTTTAACCTTTGCCATTCTGGTAAGTGTAAGGTGAAATCTCAGGGTTCTTTTGATTTGCATCTCTCTGATGGCTAAGGACGTTGAGCATCTCTTTAGGTGTTTCTCTGAAAGGCTCAGTTTTTAGTGTGAAGAATGTTGTTTTCCCTTCAGACACAAAGAACCGTTAGCATGAAGTACGAAAACTGTAATTTGTTTCTCAGGAAGAGCACAGAATTCAAGCATGACCTTTATCCAGGTGTGGGGTAGTCTCGTTGGTGTGACATATCTCCACTGTTCATATTTACGTGAAGAAAAGGCTTCTCATGCCTGCCATGAGTTACTGTAGACATCTGCAAGGCCCTCAGACCCACAGAGAAGGTTAGGACCTACTAGTGAGGTGGCTGGGCTTGCATTCACTTTGATGATCACCTCAGCTTCTTCACACACTTTACACGGGAGTAGAGCCACGTGAGATGATTGTGCTAATGAGGATAAAAGAAAGTGCATGTAGAAAATAAGTACAAAGGAAGTGTGGGGAGTGCCTTTGAGGACTTGAGAGCTAATTTCTATGTGCTAAAATGAGTTAGGGACCTTTGGTATATTATATAGGCTTATCAATAAGGAGAAAATATCACACAAATGAGTTATTGTATTACCTAGCATACAGCCTAAAATACAGTGGCCTCAGAAAATGTTCAGTGAATAACAACCTTGAACAAGTTACATGAATACCTCTGGAAGATAAGAAAAAAACAGCTCTAAGTTTCTTAGAAGTTTCTTCTTTTGGGGTTCTGAGTCAAAGATTCTTCCAAGTGCTCAAAAATGTAGCATGGTTGGCAGTTTGGTTTGGGGCATTTGAGGAGTTTTTTTCTTTGCCCCAGAGTTGGTAGCTATGTTATTACTGTTCCTATCTTCTGGCCTGTATTTCCCAGCCTGTAGTTAAACTTCGGAGATTTCGGATTTCCCCCTCTTTTTGGTGCACACATTTTAGCTTCATTTATTGGTTCTCTACTGCATTTACACAGGAAATATGAAGTACAAAGTAATACATGTTTTTCCTTTTGCCAGCCTCTCACTCTGTAGCTTGTGCGGTTTTGAATTTGCTCTGATTCTCCTGATTCTGCCTTCAGAGTACTGAGATCATAGTACTTGCTTCTATCACCACACCCAAAGCACTGTTCTTGTGATCATCTCCCTGGAGTCCGTTGATTGGTACTTATTAGGCTAGATATCAACAATCACCCTATTGGTCTATACAGCCTGGATGCCTTCACTACTTATCATCTCCGTCTCAAAGATAATGATATCCCTGTAGCTTATAACTTAGTCTCTGCATTATCAAAATTTTATCAAATGTATCTTCTGTCCTCAGCCTACCATGACCTTGGTACCTTAATAAACAAATAAACAATGTCAATCCTCCTTACGAATTCCATGACATCTCCTGTATGATCTCCCCATTGACCTCAATATAAAAAAATCTAAGATTCCCATGATTCAGTTCCTGTACTGCTGGTCAGTCACAACAGCTCATTTAGACCCCTTACATCCTGTGTTTCTGCTGTTTCCTCTGTTGCTTTCACCCAGTCATTTCCTCAGACCTGCAAAGCTCAATTCCTCATTTTTTTTACACTGTTGACATTTTTTTTCTGATTACTAATCAACTGCATTGCAGTTTAGCACCCTTCCCTCCTTACTACACTCTAACAACAAATCGGAAGCTCTAGAGGCGAAGTCTTTGGTAGCTGGTATTGAAAATATTCACTAAACTTTGGTTAAACCAACAAATGAAGAAAGGAGAAAACCGGAAGTTACCAAGTCGTGTAGCTCAATTTTTCCTTCTTCTTTCTAAAAACTAAACTTTCTCTCACTGCAGACATGCTCTGTTGCTTCATACCTCAATACGTTTACATGCACTTTTTAATGAAAGTTGTCCATGTCTTTGGTCAACATGTCTCTATTCAATTACGTCGCAAACATGTAGTACATATATATTGTGCACCAGGCAAAGAACATGAAAGAATTAATAACACACAACCCCTGCCTCACAAGGCTGCTATTCTGTTGACATAGCAGCTGCTAAACAGAAGAATCATATTTTTATATTGTTTGGCATGACCCTCACAGAGCAGCAGTGGTACCATATATATAGTAAGTGGAAATGAAAGTGGAAAACTTGTGTGAACTCCCAGAAAGCCTCCTTTCTGGATGAGACACTGATAACAAAATGTGAAAGTAGAGAGAAATAGTAATGAAATGGGGGCGGGGGAGGGGGGGAAAGAAGCCTGGTACGATGGCACATCCCTGTGATCTCAGCTCCTGGAAAAGTGAAAGCAGGAAGAAAGGACAGCCTCAGCTACATAGTGAGTTCATGGCTACCCTGGGGTATAGGAAACCCTGTCTGAAAAATGTAATTGACTAATTGAAAGGGGAAAGGAAACTGCATGCCCTAGGAAAGAATCCTGAACCATCAAAAAGTTAAATTTATATTGATTTAAACTAAGGGAGGACCATGATTTCATTGTATCAAGAGGGGAATGATATGAAACAAGCTTGGAAGGGCAGTGAAGGTGAATTCTGTTACTACAGATTGTGGGTTATCACAAATTTCTTTTTTTAATGTTTGTTTTTATTACTTACAATTATTCACTTTGTATCCTCCTTGTAGCTCCCTCCCTTCTCCTTCTCCACCCATGCCCCTCCTCCAGTCCAGTGACAGGGGAGGTCTTCCTCCCCTTCCTTCTGATCCTAGTCTATCAGATCTCATCAGAACTGGCTGCATTGTCTTCCTCTGTGGCCTGGTAAGGCTGCTCCCCCCCGTCAGGGAAAGGTGATCAAAGAGGAGGCCAACCAGTTCATGTCAGAGACAGTCACAAATTTAGCTCTTGTTCTAAAGTAAAGAGAACCCACAAAAGTTGCAAACTGGACAGTGAACTTGCAATGCCCATTAAACATTAAATGTATTTAAACAAAGGTGGGTGCTTTGGGAGAGTCCTTCGGGGGCTGGAAGAGCAGCCACAAGGCTGTCAGGTGGGATACTTTCAGGCTGGTCCTGAGATAACTGTGGGTGATTTGAAAAGAGAAGAGTTGGAAGGAAGGGGTTAAAACAGAGATTGCATTTCAGTTGCTCAGTATCCAGAGGAAAGGGAAGAGGTGGGATAAAGAGTGAGCGATAGCTACTGATCATTTTGCCCTGACCTTGACAATTTCTTGATAGCGTAGAACTGAGTCCACAGATTCAAACACCTCCTCTAAGTGATTTTTATGATCCTACAGAACGACTTAACCTACAGTTGTATCCAATTCTTCGAGTTAGTGTGAGAACTATTTCATGCAGTCCTGTGCGTAGAGGGGAAAAACGAAATTTCTCTCTCTTTTTCTGTAGTCCTCGATCAGCTTAGATTACCCAACAGAAACGAAAGGATGCGTTTTACGGTGATTGAACTGTGCAGTCCATGTCGACCGCTCAGAGGATTCATCTTTCATTCCCTTGTTTCAAAAGGATGTTTGATGTAGGTGGCCAGAGATCAGAGAGAAAGAAGTGGATCCACTGCTTTGAAGGAGTGACGTGCATTATATTCTGCGCAGCGCTTAGCGCCTACGACATGGTGCTTGTAGAAGATGAAGAGGTGGTAAGTCTGAGGCAACAAGTGGAGGCAGAGGAGGGAGAACAAGCCAAACCAAACAGGTATTCTCCCGTCCGGATATAGCGTGCCACTTCCCAAACCGGCGTCCACCTTACAAACCTGCATTTTTATATCGAGGCCCTTGCTTGCAATGCCCGTGCTCAGGCTCCGCAGGTCGTAAATAACCTTGCCCATTCTCTTTCCTTGCGCTACAGAACAGGATGCACGAGAGCCTTCACCTGTTCAACAGCATCTGCAATCACAAGTATTTTGCAACCACCTCCATTGTTCTGTTTCTTAACAAGAAAGATCTCTTCCAAGAAAAGGTGACCAAAGTGCATCTCAGCATCTGCTTTCCAGAGTACACAGGTAACATTGTTTCCCTCCATTCTAGGTAGTAAGCTGAGTAAGACCTATGCGTGCTCTCTCTCTCTCTCTCTCTCTCTCTCTCTCTCTCTGTGTGTGTGTGTGTGTGTGTGTGTGTACACTCGTCATTATGCACATATGCAAGTGTGTTTGTTGGGTGTACATGCAAGCTTGTATGCATGCCTTTGCAATCTCAAGACTGGTATCTGATATCTTGTATTTAATCATTCTCCACCTTTTAAACGTTATTGATTTTTAAGGTGTATTTGTGTGAGCTTCCATGAGTTTATATGCACCTCATGTGTGTGGTGCCCTTCAAAGATGGAAGAGGGCTTAGGACACATTGAAACTGAAATTACAGACAGTAATGAGTCATAATCGGTTCTTTTTTTTTTTTTTGAAGAGGTTGTCATATATATGTGTGTGTATATGTGTGTGTGTGGAACAATAGATTTTTTTTTTTTAAAGAAGGAGGAGTTAGTATGACCTGTAGAGGACAGGAGCTCTACAAGGACCTAATGTATCTGGGCACAGGGGTCTTTCATGAGATTGTATCTCCAACCAAGGACCATGTATGTATATAACCTAGAATCCCTGCTCAGATGTAGCCCATGGTAGCTCAGCATCCAAGTAGGTACCCTAGTAAGGGGAACAGGGACTATTTCCGACATGAACACAATCGGTTCCATGAACCAAATCCAGGTCCTTTGCAAGAGTAGTAAGTGCTTTTAACCTCTGAGCAATATCCTAACCCTCCGCACCAACCTTTGCTTTTTTTTTTTTTTTCTGGTGGTGCAGGGGGACAATGGTCCCTCACTGAACTTGAAATTCATCTATGGAAGTAAACTGTCTAACCAATGAGCTTCATGGATCCTCTTTTTCCCATTCTCCCCCTCCCTCCAACCTGGGGGGTTACAGAAGCACACTGTTACGACCTGGTTTATATGTAGGTTCTGAGAATCCAAAGCCAGGTCCTCCTGCTTGAGTGGCCGGCACTTCACTGACTGAGTCATCATCATCATCATCATCATCGCAGGCCTCTTGCTTGGGTCACAATATGACTGTGATTGTCACTAAAAATAATCTCTCAAATAAAGAAGAACCTTTGCTATATCGTGGAAATTAAAGCAAACTGGAAAGCGTTAGATAGGCTAGAATAGCCCCTCTGCTTACACATTAAATGATTCTGCAAACTGTATAATAAGATCATAGCGGCCACCAGAAGTGCAGTCCTCAGAGCCACACTGGAGCCCAGTGGCTCGTCAGTGTCTACAGTGTGGTCATTGAACAGCAGGAATAAATGTGACTGTGACGACAGTGGCACTTCCCTTTCTCTTGTTTCCTGAGATAGCAGCATTTGGTTGCTGATCCTGTAGTAACTACTAAGTCCATGTCACACAAATGGGTTGGCTTACCTTTAGAGACTAAGTTTTTTAAGTACTTAGAAGTACCTTGCTAATGAAATTATCTAAGATGGAAATGGTTATAGTTTAAGCATAAATATATGTCTAATCTGACTCTGGGTATGAGATGTTCTAAGCCCATGGCAGTCTGTCAAAGAAGATATTTATACTGATTAATCTACACTTAGTCATTCTATAATTACAAACAACATTTATAATGCCTTCACATATATCATATGATATATACAATCACGAATCTGAATTTAATGGTACAGATTAAATATAGATACAGATAAGATACAAATGTAATTAGTACAGTTTCTTAGAGCAGGTTTTGTTCACAGAGAAATACACACTTTGACAGTGCAGATATTTTGTGGACTTCCTTGATGTCTCCTCCCATAGTATCCTATTAGCTACATCTTGTACTGATGCAATGTGCTTGTTGCAATTGATGGGAAGATGTTGACATGTAATTAACTGAAGTCCTCAGTTTAATCAGGCCTTGCTCCTGGTGTCTGATAGTTCCATGTGTTTTGCTAAATGCATGTCATATAGCCACGTGTTAATTAGTTTGCTGCTAGGATAACAAATACCTGAGGTAAATCAACAGATACAGACAAAAGTGTCTTTTTTTTTTTTTTAATCCCATAATTTGTGAAGTTCCAATCTATGGTCAGTTGGCCCTGTTTCTTTCAAATCTGGAGCAAAGTAGAGCGGCGTTGGAGGCCTGTTAGTTACCTCTCAAGACGGAAGCAAGAGAGAAAGAGGTGGGAATCTGACAGTCCCTTTTCAAGGCACACCCTTAGGAGTCAAAAGACCTCCCATGAGGCCCTACTTTTTAAACATTTCTATCACCTCCAATGGTGCCAAGATAAGGACCAAGCCCATAACAAATGGCCATTCAAGAGACATTCAGATCCAAACTAAAGGAGCAGTACATAGGTATCATATGAAGTAGTTCTGTTGTCCTAGGTTTCATCAATATATGCCCTCACTCTCCCTCTACATTCCAGAAACTGAAGATGTTTCAAAAACTGTTGTAGTTTCACGTGTTCCAGTATCTCAAACTGCTGGATATAAGCATTGTGCAGCCTTCCCCCATGACTGGAATATTTTGCTTTCCAACTAGCAATGAGTAGTTCCTATGATTTTTGTATTCTTGTCAGCTTTTACTTTCTAAGTTTTTGATTTTTTTTTCATCTTATTTTCTTGTATTTTAATTTATCTGTTTATTTACAATTACTGGTATTAAACTCGTGGTCTTTCTCAAGAACTCTGCTCTTGAGCCGCCTTCCAAGCATTATGTTATACGATTTGGAGAATTTATTTTCCTCCTAGAAGTTCACTTCTAGCAACCACAAAGGATGAGAGCAAACATTTTATCTCATTATAAAATACTTAGGGTCCTTTCTGTGCTCCCCTCAGCACATATATTCTAGTGTGAAGCCAGTCAGTTGTGGTTAGCAGCCCTGTATTTGTCAAAATAAATAAACTTTTCTTTTGTTCTGCCTGCATGTACACCTGCAGGCCAGAGGAGGGCACCAGATCTCATTATCTGATGGTTGCGAGCCACCCTGTGGTTGCTGGGAATTGGACTCAGGTAACCTCTGAGCTGTGTCTCCAGCCCATAAAGCGAACCTTTATTCTCCTGGTTCACTTGTTGTCTGGAAGGCTTACTGCCTCTGTCTGCTAACCTAGGCCTAGTCCTGGAAGCTTTTAGCCTCTGTACAATCTAATCTAGGCCTAGAATGTTTTCTGCCTCTGAGACTTGCTGTGGAAAAGGCTCACCCTTTCTTATTCTTACTGTGCTCTGGGCTGCCTGGTTCAATTCAGCTGTTCTGGATCAAACTCCTTTCCCAACTGACTTTTTCAATCTGGCTTTTCTCTCAGCCCCTGAATTGCTCTCTTTGGCCTCAAACTAACTTCAACAACATGCTCCAATCTCCTGGCTCCTTCTCATTCTCTGGGTCATTCGGTCTTCACCTGAATTCTCTCAGCAACCTGTCTCTTCAATACTGTCCTGGTAAAACTGCCAGACAAGAGTAGCAATAAGCCTCCAAGATAGCAATTACCTCGGGAGAATAAAAGTTACTCTTACACGTCAGCTTTTCTATTTTATGTATGCAATTCCCCATGCAATCTGGGTATTATTCTATTAAAGTTTCTCAGGCCCAACTTTCTTTATATATGGAGAAAAGAGTCAGTCTTTTCTGTGTCTCAGCTCAGCTCCTGTGCTTATCCAGCAGCCTAGCCAATGAGCTTCTGCTGACATACTTTTTAAAAACTCTTTTATTTATATTTCTTATATATCTTTCTCCCTAGTCCATCCCAATCCCTTCCAATACTCCAACACCAGATAGGAGAGAAAAAGAGTTAGTGGGATGGTGGGCATAGTTCTCTTAGCTGCCTCCTGCTGGCTAGGATCATTGGGTTCCTTGGAGCCAGTCCAATTTTTCAGGAGATTTCTAACTTCTCACATCACTGCATCAACAGCAATCGGGGTTGGGGGAGGCAGCAACAGCCTTGTTCTTTCTCGGAGCTCTCCACACTCTCTGGGCTCTGGCATTTATTCTCTCTCCAGAATACTCAGATTTAAACTATCTGCAGCCAGAAAAGAGCAATTCTCAGAGCTGGCATGAGGCAAATAGTTTGCTGCTGTGGACCATCTGAATCAATCCCACCTGGGATTAAAACAAAACTCTGTTTATATCTACAACAAACTTCCTTACCATTTATCCTATGTGAATTGTATACTGCAGAATTGTATCCTCTACAGAATCTCACTCACTTCCATCTGAGCAGATCATCCAAATTCTAGTCTATTTCCTAATTCTATTCAGAAGGTCTAAGGGAGAGGTTGTTACAGAACATGATCAGTTGCAGTTTCTGCTTTTCTTAGTAATTTTTCTCTTCTCTCTTCGCAACTCTTTCTGAAGTCCTCCCTCAGTAGTCTTTCTGCAACCTCGTCATCTGACTTAGTCCCATTTATTTTGTCCCTTAGCTTGTATTAAAGCATATACATAACTACAGGAATACAACATGCAGCATTTGTGTGTGTGTGTGTGTGTTGTTTGTGTCTTTCATCCTGTTGTGTCACCTCTTAAAGTTTTTAAAACTTAAATAAAACTTCCATCATTTCTTCCCCCCTCTGGTTCTTCTTACCCCTCCCATGTCTGACCACCACCTTTCTGCCTCCCAAATTCACAACTTCCTCTTTTTTAATGTGATTAGACATGCATCTAACTGAATCAACATACAACTCTCAGAAATCCCAGAAAAGATGGAACAGTACACTACACAACACCATTGTATTTTAACTAATTATTTAACTAATTATCGTTTGCTTGTTTGTTTACCAGCATTGGGTATTAAACTTATGGTCTTTTTCAAGCTACACAAGAACTCTTCCTGAGAGCCACCTTTGGAGCATTGTTTTGTCACATGAATTAGAAACTTTATTTTCCTCCTAGAATTTTGCTTCTCAGACCAATAAAGTATGGGAGCAAAACTGTTATCTCATCAGAAAATATTTAGGGTCCTTTCTGTGGTGTTTAAATTTCTAAAATTTGATGTTGGACACCTTGACTTTGAAATCTATAGATGACATACATTAAAATTCCATACATCAAATATCAGCCTGCAATGCATTTTTCTAAAAGTTGTTAGTGCTATTTATCGATCTTTGATTTGTAAGGTGTGATTAAGGTTTGCTTTTCTCGTTGCTTTGTTCATTAAGGGCCAAATACATTTGAAGATGCAGGAAACTACATCAAGAACCAGTTTCTAGACCTGAATTTAAAAAAAGAAGACAAGGAAATCTATTCTCACATGACCTGTGCTACTGATACACAAAACGTCAAATTCGTCTTTGATGCAGTGACAGATATAATAATAAAAGAGAATCTCAAGGACTGTGGGCTCTTCTGAGCAAGCTGCTTCCACTTGTGACGATTATGGTCTTTTTAAGACATAAAAGGTTGGATAGGTACTGACTTATCTAGAAGTGTAACTAGCAGTATAAAACAAAACACACACACATTAAAAAAAGTTATTGGATTGTCACCTATTTCTGGGTGAGGTTTTCTTTTCTTGGAGAACACAGAGAAGAGTTTCTGGTGTTCTATATCTAGACTCTGATGTGGCTTGGTAATTTTCAAAATAAACATTCAGGTTACTAAATTTTCTTGGAAATGAGCTACGAGTAAACAATTTTTAATCATAGAATAAATTATAGAATATTTATGATGGATAGATTTTGAAAACCATTTAAAGCCATGTCTGTACTACAAAAACTGTAAAAACTGAATCAAGGCATTTTGGGTCACCTGCCTTTCAATTAGACTGCCATAAAGCACACACAGTATGTGCTTTTGCTGATGGGAAATCGTATATGTAAAATAAATATATACAACATTTCTGAGTGGCATGAAATATAATAGGTAATAACCTAGGGTTTGCTTAATAGAGTGGTTTCTGTTTTGTGGATTTAAGTAATAGTAGTAAACACATAGGAAAAATTTACCTAATAACTCTTGAGCTTCTTTATTGAAACTGGTTTATTCTAACTCTTTCAATTGGTCCCTTACAAATTTCAGTGTCTCAAATGTATAAAAATAAAGATGATAGTTTCTTTTTTATTACAAGTTATACATTAAAGCATTTTCTTATATCATCCATTCTTCTGTATTTGAGAAAATGGATAGATAAAAACAGACTTTTAGACTGGTGCATGAAATCTGTAATAATTCATAAAAGATTAGATTACTTTTTACAAAAAGGAGTAATACAAAGAACAAATAGTAAACCATTTACCAATCTGTAGCTCAGGTGGACCTTGATAACTCTGTCTCTCAGTAGAACTACTTTACGGCCACAAAATACCTATCCAATCAAAACACAAAAGAACCACTAACTCAAGAAGCAATCCTTGCTAGATTATCTGTAGCTTAGCCCCACCCTATTAAAAGCCACAAAGGAGGTTTTAAAATCACTTAAAATATAATAGTTTTTAATTTTAAATTCTTTGGAGGCTGTAAATCACTAAGGAGTATAAGATATTAAGGGCAAAAGAATTATAAAGAATCATTTTGTTCCAACATCTGATAAACTATGCTGGCAAAAAAATCACTAACTCTATGACAAAGAGTCAGAATTTTGACGGAGATAGACAATGCTATAAGATTTTGAGTTCAGATAGCAAACGTTTTAATTATGTCTGCAGCTTTTATCCTCCTACTCTACTCTAATCTGCTTTTCTCTATTAGTGCATGGAGAATTTTCCAGAAAAGAGAAAAATTTATTATTTGGAATACTAATATTATTGCTGTTTTATTTTTACTTTGACTTAACTTTAGTTTTCACTTTCTAATGAAGAAATCAACATGGTCCAATTTGTCTTTACAAACTACATGGGTTTTTTTGTTTGTTTGTTTGTTTGTTTGTCTGTTGTTTTGTTTTGCTTTTTGCTCATGTATCCCAGGTTGGTCTTGAATTCACCATGTAGGCTTTCCCTCTCTTTCCTAGAACTTTTGCTTCTCTGACCTCTGATTCCATCTCTGCTATTGGTATTATCACAGTAATTACATGTATCTTCACGCCTAGATAGTTTGGGCTCTGGGAGAGAGAAAGAGAGAGAGAGAGAGAGAAGAAAAAGAGAGAGAGAAAACTAATACAGATTCCTGAGAGAGAGAGAGAGAGAGAGAGAGAGAGAGAGAGAGAAAACTAATACTATGATTAAACATCAGAAACTTACACAATGTAAAAAATGGTACTAAAATATCAAATTTCATTAAGGAGCAGACTTTTTAGTAGAGAGAATCAAAGTTTAATGTTTATTGTAATATTTAAAATAAAAACTAATTTTTTATAAGTGCACACCATTTGGGAGTTAAAGAAAGAAATGGTATAAGACTGTGGGAAAAGAGACTAATGCCTTTAATATCCTTACAAAGAGCAGCAATTGTGGGCTGTTAAATTGTCTAGAGTTAAAACACCTGCTTCAAATGGACATTCCATCTTCTAACTGGACAGTCAGTTACCTTAAAGCACCTCAAAGAAGCACCATGTGCTTTACTGTCTCATATCCAAACACACAAAGGACAATCCAGCAGACTGAATGAACGCCACATAGATACACATACACATTTTCATAATAAAGTGTCCTTCCTCTATTACTTGAGCCTTCCCTTCTTGCGTGAGCATGATCCCCATCTTTCTCACATTAGACATTTCTCCCCAAGGTTTGCCCAATGTGGATACACTGCACTACCAAAGAAATCTGATATGGCCATATCTCTTGGGTCACTGCCAGTCACCACAGAACTTTTGCAGAAGCATGAGCTTGTCAGCAGATAAGACTTTTCATGCTGCTCCCAAGACTGGATAAGAGGATCCCTAAATGGGCAATGATACCTTATATCACAATATTGTGAGAGTTGGTGACTATGTGACAAGTGCTTTCTGGAAAGGGAGTTTCAAAGTGTGTAGAATGGAATGTATTTGTCGTAAATGTCACCTATGCAATTGGTGAGCAAAACTTATAAACAAATGGCTGTCTTTCATGGGTCTCACCAAGGAACAGCCAAGGTCCTTAGACCTCTAACCTGGTGCCTGCTTTAGCACAAACGTTCTTATCTTGTTCCTAACCCCATTTAGACACAAAATCTACCTTGAAACGGTGGCTGAGAATTATTAGTGCTTAACTACACCCGGAAATATAAATACACACACAATACCACTACCACTACTAATGACAATTTAATAAAGCTTTTTATTCATGTGGGTTTATGACTTCTGAATGAGAGAGAGAGAGAGAGTCTAAAGTGTATGACTGCTGGACAGAAACCACTTGTAAGATTTATGAGAGAAATCACATGCTTGCTCACTTAGACTAGAGTAATTATTCACTAAAAAGCCCTTTTGCACTGATGCGTTTTCTGAAGATGCTCTTACAAGTGATTCTGTAGCCACATGGGGGCACACTTACATTATGTGTTTCCAAACCAAGAGGTGCAGCTGTCGTTTGGATTAGCAATGCTGTTGAGGGAACAAGTATCAGAAGCATATAAAGAATCATAGTTCATCCCGTCCTTCTAGCTCAATAGTGTGTGCTTGTCTCCTGATAATCACAGTTATTCATACCCGTCCATAAGTGAAAAGCTATTGAAGCATCTCTGACTCCGAAGAATTGTGCAGACATATGTTCCTTGTATGGTCTTATTATACACTTAGTTGCTTTTAACTGTTCAAAACTGAGTGGTAATTAATTTTTAAATCTTCCATTATTCTGTACTATATTTCAAATGCTGTTTAGTTCACAATGTTGAGTACAAGAATAACAAACTGATGGTTCACAAGTGTGCTGTTTTGAGTTGTAATCAACTAGCTGCTTATTAATGCATGTTCTTTCATAAACTATAAATCACAGTAAAATTTCATTCTGCTAAAAGTTAGAGCCATTTGATTACTCTGTTTATTACAGTGTTTTTTTTTGTTTTTCATCTATTGCTTCGCCACTTGTAATATTTTTTCTTCCTGACACCGCTGGGCTGACACACTTTGCGTTAGTAATGGCATAAGTTTTCCTTCCAGCCACATTTGTCACACCAATTTAGTAATAAAAGAGTCACATAAGAAAATAAAAGACCCTAATTTACATCCTGGGGACAGTAATGGTGCTCTAATTACTATGGACCTTTCAGATAAGGAATAATGTATAAAAGACTCACAGCCAAAGCCATTACTTTATTTGAAAGACATATTTTCTAAAGTGGTCAAATTGTCACAAAACCAAGCATACATATGTGATTAAAAATTGTCATTTTTTACTTCAATTTATATTGCTTAGTTTTCTGTTCTAACAAAGAAAAATCATTCAGATTTTAAAAGTGCAATGTGGAGTATTTAAAATTTAATACATTAGGAATCTTAGACTGGAGAAAAGACATTTGTGGCTGTACATAGGTTCAACATAAATTGGCATATTGAGCACCCCATCCAGAGAAAAAGATGCCTGCTACAGTCTATTTTTTAAAAAATATTTGCATATCAGTCTGGTGAAATGGCTTCCAAATAAGGCCCACTTACCCCCAAACCTGATAACCTCAGTTTTAACCCGAAAACACACATGGAATAACAAGAGAGCTAATTCTCAGGAGCTATTCTCATATGTCCTCACAGGTACACAGTGATATACATATATTTATATAATATACATACATACCCCAACATACACAAATGAACTAAATACATAAATGTAAAAAACCAGAATATTTTATTCCACTTAAATATGTGGGTACGCAATTGCTTATTTTGGCACAAGGAATGTAAGATAATTTACTTGCAAAGAACAATTCTGTTCCTTATGCATAGTTAATCAATGAGACCAATCCCTTTAAAAACGTAAACCAGCCATTCTTCAACTTTGAAGCTAATCACAGACTTAAAGTTTAAATGAAAATCAATGCTCTTGATTTTAGTGATTGTTTTTAATATCAAAATTCTGAATGGATAGTTATGCCTTCTTAATAAGAGCATAAAAAATCAGGTATTACTTTATACTTTAATTTTAATGTTTTAATATCTCAAGATTATGATCATTTATATCAATCATGAAATTATATGTAAATATGTCTTTCCTTATGGGTATGTATGTCAATATGTAATAAAAACTCATCTCAAAATTTTGACTTTCTCTTGTCACCTTTCTTAACATCACCAGGCTTAACAACACAACACTTAAGGGTTTTGCTTTCTCCTTGAAAGTAGCAAGTTAAGTCACTGAGCAAGGAGTGGGCATTCCCTCGTGCTTTATGAAAAATCTAAACCACCCAAAACTACCTAAAGAAGTCTTGCATGTTCTTGAAACTAGTGAAACCCATATTTTTCTTAGTCCCACTTAAACTCACAAATTCCAGCTAAATTAGTTACGTGTTATACTTTGTTGTGTACTATTTCCAGGATTTCATTAATGAATTGTGCATTGGGATTATTTTAAGGCAGAGCTAATGATTTCCACCATTCATGCATTCCGTTTGTGCTGATTGGATATCATTTTTTTTTTCTTGCAAAGTATAAATAGTAGCCTTTTCTGTTTTAAATGATATTTGAAATGCACATTTTCCCCCAAACATAACGGCTGGACTGAATCCCAACCAGCTTGCAATCTATTAACCTCATACAGAGCAATGGTGAAAGTACACAACTTGACTTTCAGGTAATCGTGTAACTGTTCATGGGATGGAACTAGGATACTAACGTCTGAAAAAAAGCATTTTTACTTTGAGTATTTATTTTCTTTTTAGCCTCGATTTTTTTTTTCCCAGAAGAGGTCTACTTTCAAACACCAGAGACTAAGCAAAGGCTCAGCAAATGTCTGTTTGTATTTCCTCTGTGATCAATGACTACAAAATGCCCTTGCTGGAGCTCCTACATTTCACAAGTGCTCCAAGCAGAGGAGTCTAGAATAATTAATACCCACGCCCTATTTGCGACATTAATCTCCCCTCTTCCACCAACTGGGGATGTGAGAGTTGTACTGGAAACATGCTGTAGCTTCAAATCAGTTCAACAAGTAACTCATGTAAGGTCCTAATTTATAACTATTCCAACAAGGGCTGCTATGAAGCAAGGGTGCCCCTGAGCAAGAACTGTGCTGTCATTCTCTGTTCAGCAGGGTTTTGGATTCAGGCTGGTGTCTAGGAACCCCCTGGAACGGCGGTTCCTTTTCTCTCAGGGGCAGAGAGAGCGCTTTAGGATGATTCCCCAGTATGCTAAGCCGGAGTGGGGGAAAGGTTTTCCACAGTGTTACACTTTAGCTCTTTTAGCATGAGGTCGCCAAAGGCAATGAAAGCTAGGGCATTCCAAAGCCTGGGGAGATACCAAAGTGTTACAGCTCAAGGTCAAGATGCTGAGCTGAACACTGAAGAAGTGAGGGTCAGGTCAAGACTCATGCCTGGTCGGCTTGCATCCAAGATACAGGCCTGGAGAGGCCCAGGCCCAATAGGCCAGAGGGCAGGCCTGGTTAGATGCCACCGGAGAGAGGATAAACGACGAATCTCAGAGGATGTTGAAGCGAGTAAGTACAAACCTTTACTCATGTGAAGTCAAGGGAGCAGTAAAAACCCTTGGCAGAAGGAAGGATTTCAAGGACGAGTGTGTTTGAGTCACTGGGGTCAGGAATACTTAATGGTCCAGTCACAAGCAAGAAAATACACTTCTTAATTATTCTATGCCTTTCCCCTTTCCCGTTCATCCAATCTCCAAGTACAATTGAAGGTCACTGCTAGACTAAGATCCTTAGCAGGGTGGGGAATTTCTAAAAATTCCTAGATGCTGGCTAGAGCAGTTTCCTTATCAGGGAAGGATCTGGTCTGTAATCTTTCCTGAGGGCTTACATGTCCTCCTTACAAGACCTGGAATTATCTAGACCAGGGGGGACTTTCAAAACCCCACAGAGAAAAGAGGGTCTATTATCAAAGACCCAGTGCAAACAATTGGCTCTCCGGAGACGACCACTTCAACCTTGCCCAGCGGAGTCCCACACTGTGTCCTTTATATACAGTTTTTATATACGGTTGTATGAGTAGAATATGAGAAGCTGCCGCGCAATCTTGAACTCAGTGAGCATTGCATATTTCCAAACATCTGGCTATCTGTGAGATTTCTTGTTTAACAGGAGTATTTTCAGACTAGAGAAGTGATCTGGTCCGTTCAAACTCTGCTGTGTGAAACAATAATGGACATTATAGCCTTGACCTTGACTTACCGGTTGACTACAGAGGTTTGGCTGTGAAGTCTTAAATTCTGTCCTGTGCACAGCTTTGAAATGAGGACAACAGTAATAGTGCAGTTTTGGGTACAGCGATCAGTGGGGTGACATGGTGGAATACTGAGAGTAACGTCTACATATATTAGATGAGCATTTAATAAGGAAAGTGACATAAAACTTAGCATGCGCTTGTACTGCTGTATATTAGAAGTTTAGACTATTCTACCGTTGGGGCAAAAGGCCTCCGAAAAAGGAAGAGGCAAAGAGAACAGAGGGAAAGCAGGCCTGGCTCTGGAAGTGGATTTTGGAGGGAAACTTGCACCTGCCACTTTAGTAAACCAGCATAATCCCTGAGTGCACAGTCAATACTTGTCCTTCCACCCACAGATAAGTGTAGTCCTTAACTCTTATCAAGGACATTTTCTTTGCAGCAGGTGGAGACCATTATAAATGCCACAACCGCAGGATGAGGCGGTGCAAGCCTTTGATCCCAGCACTCAGGAAGGCAGAAACAGGTAGACCTCTGTGAGTTCGAGACCAGCCTGGTCAACAAAACAAGTCCAGGACAGTCAAGGCTACACAGAGAAACCCTGTCTTGAGTAAATAAATTAATTAATTAAAAAATAAAAACCACAGCTAATTAAAATCAGAGTTGGACTACTAGTCCTAGCTGATACATCTCTACCACGGCTCTTGCACTTAATATCGTCAGATTTTCTCTAAGAGCAACAATCAATAAATGGGACCTCATGAAACTGAAAAGCTTCTGTAAAGCAAAAGACACTGTCATCAAAACAAAATGACATCCTGCAGAGTGGGAAAGGATCTTCACCAACCCTATATCTGACAGAGGGCTAATATCCAGTATAAAGAAGTCAAGAAGTTAAAAAGCAACAAATCAAGTAATCCAATTAAAAAATGGGGTACAGAGCTAAACAGAGAACTCTCTGTAGAGAAATATAGAATGGCAGAGAAACTCTTGAAGAAATGCTAAACATCCTTAGCCATCAGGGAGATGCAAATGAAAATGACCCTGAGATTTCACCTTACACCCATCAGAATGGCTAAGATCAAAAACTCAAGTGACAAAACATGCTGGAGAGGTTGTGGAGAAAGGGGAACCCTCCTCCACCGCTGGTGGGAATGGAAACCTGTACAACCACTTTGGAAATCAATCCGACGCTTTCTCAGACAATTAGGAATACTGTTTCCTCAAGATCCAGCTATACCACTCCTAGGCACATATCCAAAATATGCTCAAATACACAACAAGGACATTTGTTCAGCCACGTTTGTAGCACCTTTATTTGTAATAGCCAGAACCTGGAAACAACCCAGATGACCCCCAACGGAGGAACTGATACTGTAATTGTGGTACATTAACACAATGGAATACTACTCAGTAATTAAAAACAAGGAAATCATGAAATTTTCAGGCAAATGGTGGGACCTAGAAAAGATCATCCTGAGTGGGGTATCCCAGAAGCAGAAAGACACACATGGTATATACTCACTTATAAGTGGATACTAGACCTATAAGACAGACTAAACATACTAAAATCTGTATACCTAAAGAAGATAAACAAGGAGATCCCGGGGTAAGAAGATCAATCCTTACTTAGAAAGACAAATGGGATCAACATTGGAAGTAAGAGAAAATGAGAAGGAGGATAGAAGCCTACCACAGAGGGCCTCTGAAAGACTCTACCTAGCAGTCTATCAAAGCAGATGCTGAGATTCATGGCCAAACTTTGAGCAGAGTACAGGGAATCATATGAAAGAAGAGAGAGTTAAGACCTAGAGACAACAGGAGCTCCACAAAGACTAAACATATCTGGGCACAGGAGCTTACATGAGACTGATTCTCCAACCAGGGACAATGCATGGATATAACCTAGAACCCCTGCTCGGATGTAACCCATGGCAGCTCAGTCTCTATCCTGACCTGTGGGAGTTCAACGAGGTCCTAAGGGGGTGTATGTGAAAAGAATGGTATGGGACAGAGAAACATGAAGAAGGAGGCCAAGTTTGTTTGTCTGATCAAAGCCTCGTTTATTAGAAATTTTTACCCAACTTATATAGGGAGAAGGCAGGAAAGGGGGAAGGCTAATTTACTGCTGCAGGAGATAGCAAGAGTGCTTTCATGGCTTGAATATTACACCTGCAAGATACCGTAAGGATGTTTTCTTAAGATATCTCATGGATGCTCTAAAACTGACAGACAGATGTCCTCGCAAATCTATCACCCATGACTTAGGGTCCTAGATAACTCTTTCACTAAATAGCTTTAGGTCTCCACTAAATGACCTTTACTCACTATCAGGCTTTGGCTTTAATAGATAGCTTTGTCTCCACTAAATAGCTTTGGCTCACTATTTGGCTTTGGCTTCAGTAAATAGCTTTGGCTCCCGGCAAGTCTCCAAGTGGGTACCCTAGTAAGGGGAACAAGGACTGTCTCTGGCATAAACAAGTGGCTGGCTCTTTGACCTCCTCCCACCCCCAACCCCTGTGAGAGAAGCAGCCTAGCTAAGCCACAGAGGAGGACATTGCAGCCAGTCCTGGTGAGACCTGATAAGCTAGGGCCAGATGGAAGGGGAGGAGGACCTCCCCTATCAGTGGACTTGGAGAGGGGCAGAGAGGAGATGAGGGAAGGAATGAGGGAGGGGGCTACAGCTGGGATACAAAGTAAATAAACTGTAATTAATATAAAAAATAAAAATTTAATTAAAAAAAGATTGTCAGATTTTGTCACCAGTATGGTTTCCTAAACTTAACCTGAACAACGATGGCAACAATAAACATTGTAATGGGGGGTGGTGAATTCATGAGGCCTCAACCCTACACAAAGAACTACAAGCAACCAAGGGATGCTGAGAGTAAGAAAAACAGTCTTCTCTGGAGAAGAGCACACCAACTGGTTATCCAATACCAAATGGTCAGTCCTGAAAACATATATACAAAGGCAGTATTTAGGAACACACAGGATGTAAAAACAATTAAAGAAAAGGAGTCTATTAATTTGAAAGAGAGCAAAGTTATATGTGTGGTGGGGGGGTGTTGATACATGGGAGGGTTTGAAAGGAGAAAAGAAAAATGAGAAACTATATAACTACGATCTCAAAAAGTTTTGAGACATAGTTTCTCTGCATAGCCTTGACAACCTCAAACTCAGAGATCCGCGTGCCTTTTCCACCCAGAGTGCTGGTATTACACGAGTGTGAAAACTGCACCCAGCTTTATGGTTTGCTTTTGTTTTATAAATTTTTTATTTGATGTATATATTTATTTATTACAATTTATTCACTTTGTATCCCTGCTGCAACCCCCTCCCTTGTCTCCACCCTATCCCATCCTCCCTCCCTCTTCTCCCCTTATGCCCTTTCCCTAGTGCCCTGATAGGGGAAGTCCTTGTCCCCTTCTATCTGACACTAGTCTATCTAGTCTCATCAAGGCTGACTGCTTAAAGGGGCTGGTGTTTAGCAAGTATAAAGTTTTGTGTGGATCTAGCACTTTAAAAAGAAAGAAAGAAGATGTGGGAAAGGAACTGGTTGGGGAGGAGATTAAGAAGCTAGTGTGGGGGAAAAGAGAGGTGTAAAGAGAGGGAGAAGAAAGAAAGGAGGAGGGAATGTGAAGGTACTGTGGGAAAAGGAAAAAGAAGGGAAAGGAATGTAGAGAAAGAGGGGGGGAGAAATGGGAAGAGGTGAGAGAAGAAGGGAAGAAATGGAAAGAGGTGAGGAAGGTGCAGCAAGGAGGGAGGTCAGTCCTGGGGAGCCTCTTGCTTCAACCACATGAGGAATGTAAAGGGCCTTTATGAATCAGGATGTGCTCTCACCAGTTAATAAGCCTTCTCTTACCCTGATCCTTCAGCTTCACAAAGAGTAAGACATGAACTTCTATTTGTTTGTTTGGTTTGGTTTAGTGTTCTAGACTCAGGGTTTCTCTGTTTGGCCTTGGCTGTCCTAGACTCACCTTGTAGACCCTGCTGGACTCAAACTCACCACAATCTGCTTGCCTCTGCCTCCCCAAGTGCTGGGATTACTCTGAGTGCTGGGATT
>REGO01000100.1:692188-722466 GCA_010120015.1 Rhombomys opimus | reverse complement strand
TACCACAGGCTACATCTGAGCGGAGGTTCTAGGTTATATCCATACATGGTCCTTGGTTGAATGTCAGTCTCAGAAAAGACCCTGTGCCCAGATATATTTGGTCATTGTGGAGCTCCTTTTCAATGTTTTAATAGGAAACAATGCTGAAGTCCTTTCACTAAAAGGAAGGTGCCCCCTGGTGGCCAGATTTGCTGGGCCTGCATATAGCACTAGAAACTGAATTGGATCTGGACCTCCAGAGAGTATCCATATCTGTTGTTCATCAGTGGTCTACCATTTGGGAAGGACAGACTTGGAGACAATGGATATTGTCATGCTGTCAATATCTATAGGTAACTTTGAGTCAGAGCTGAGGACTACATTTAGAATAACAACATGTGAAATGCAGTTCATCGCCATGAGCCCTGCCATACTGAAGGAAAGGAGACAGGAAGATAACGGCTTCTGATATCTTTCCTTTATCTTTCTCTTCAACATAACACGCTGTATGCATCTTGCATATATATGAAGGAAAAGCTTCATGATCAGAGTGGGTAAGCTAGGATGCCTCCTTCTGCTTTTGCTCTCTCCTCTGCTGTATGACAAACTCCTGACTTAGGGACAGAAGAGTGGCTTTAAAAATGTAAACTTGTTCAGACTGAGAATGAGAGATATCTGTATTGTTACATGTGTCAAAAGTTTTATTTTTTGTATCACTGTGAAATAGACTTATTGAAGCATAATATAATTTCTTTTATCTGTGCAAATATTGATGAATATTGAATATCTTATCATTTGCCTGTCAACATTTAAGTATTCTATATTCTGCATGCATTAATTTATAAATTCTCCACATTGCAAACAGAGATACAATAACAGAGAGCGAGACAGTGGTAGCCTAGGGTTGGAAGGAGGGGCTGGGGAACAGAATACATAGGCCACTAGGAAACTTCTGCGTTGTAGAAATGTTTGGGATCCTAGTTAAAGTGGTGGTTGCAATGGTTTATATACTGGCAAAATAAGTGAAACAACACACTTTAAATAGGGTTGACTTTCATTTTACACTTCAACTATATCGTAATTAAATTTTTAAAACATCCAAAATTCTATTAAAAAGTACAAACATTATTAAATGTAGCTTACCACATGGTTAGTGTTCCCCATGCAGAATCTTATATTTGGGAAGGATGCATCTGAAAGATTGGGGCGGGATTACTAATCAGAGAGGTCAGCTAGGGACCAAGCCAGAAGAAGAAAAGAGTAGGAGGAGGAGGAGAAGGCAGAGGAGGAGAAAAAGAGAAGGACAGTGAGGGCAATGAGAAGTACAACACTAGGCACAGGAATTAAAGCAGATGGTAGTTCTTTCAGGATGTCATTTTCTAGTCAGTTTGGGGTGCTACACTGTCTATATTTGAGCCCTTCCTCCAACCCAATCTCCCATGTGAGATTTTAGAGACTATGTCCTTAAGGAAGTGTACCCATAGAAAAATTAAAATGTTGTCCATGGTTTGTTAAGACATTTTGTTCTCCATAAATCATGAGAATCTTAACTCCGAAGAAAGCAGTCTTCATGGTAGACTCAAATACTTACATGAGTCATGGGAGAGATGTGGTGTGGTATTTTGGTTTTGACAGGGTTTTTTAAGGCAAGTTTTGAATAGTAGTTTCAATAGCTGTGTGACACAATCAATTGAACTCTCTTTTTCTCAACAGTCATGCAAAATGCCATTAATTTAATGTAGGGGAAGTAAATGAGTAATTGAGTGCTTGCCTGGCATACCCAATGCTCTGGGTTCTATCTCAGCAATAAAATTTAATAAAATATGAAAAATAATATGAAAAACAGCATTTAGTCTAATAACAGCAATGTGAACCCAAATGATAAGACAGCAAATGTGAAATGTTTCCTATAAACAGCATGCACGCATGCACGCACACACACACACACACACACACACACACACACACACACACACACGTATACAAGAACCCACCTAATCCACTAGCCCTTTAAAATACAAAAGGTAGCTTTCTTGTAATAATGTCATTATCCCTTTCACTCTTTCATGTAAATAATGATGAATATTGCTTTCTTATCCATCTTCAAGTTTTAAATACTAGAAAACCTTCAATGCATCTGTTTTGAAGAACTTTCTATGAGAAACCTCTCTGATGGTTCTCAGTTTGAAGGGTTTTGTTTCTTTGATATTAAATTTAAAATATCTGATTTTAAGATTAACATATAATCAGTTCAATTTCTCAGGAGTTTCTTTTTTACCCTCTAGTGTCAGTTCTTTTTTTATTATTTTATTTATTATTATTATTATTATTATTATTAGTTACATTTTATTAACTCTGTATCCCAGCTGTATCCCACTCCCTTATTCCCTCCCAATCCCACAGCTTCTTCCTGCCCCTTTCCAAGTCCACAGATTGGGGAGGACCTCCTCCCCTTTCGTCTGGCCCTGTTTTATCAGGTACCAAATATATCTGGGCACAGGGTTTTTTTCTGAAACTGTTTCTCCAACCAAGGACCATGTATGGATATAACCTAGAACCTTTCCTCAGACGAAGCTCGTGGTAGCTCAGTAACCAACTGGTTTCCCATAGTGAGGGAACAGGGACTATTTCTAACAGGAACTCAATGGCTGGCTCTTTGACCTCCCCACCCCCCAAGGGAGGAGCAGTCCTGCTAAGCCACAGAGGAGGACTTTGCAGCCAAACCTGAAGATACCTGATAAATTAGGAGTTTCTTATAGCCCTCAAACAGACACAGCTCTTTGAACTAAGGAACTTATACTAAAGAATAAAATTTGTGTGCATTGCCAAATGTTTCACTCTCCAGCTTCCTTGCCACTTTTACACAATGGAGCTTTCTAGCCTTTCCCTCTTTTTCTTTCTTTCTTTCTTTCTTTCTTTCTTTCTTTCTTTCTTTCTTTCTTTCTTTCTTTCTTTCTTCCTTCATTCCTTCCTTTCTTCCTTCCTTTTTTCTTTCCTTTCCTTCTTTCCTTCCTTCTTCCTTCCTTCTTCCTTTCCCTTCCTCTCTCTTTCAATTCCTTCTTTCCTCTCTTTTGTCAGCATTTGCAAGTGCAGTTTTTATTTGCACATGGTGGCACACATTGCTAATGACTACAGGAAGGCAATGACATGCACATGTGAGGCTGTTTTGCTTTAGCAAGCCTTCAGTTCATGACATGATTTCTCTCGTTCCACCGAAAACAAAAATTCAGGACACAGCAATGCTAAACTTAAGAGTTCATATTTTGTGTTCAATCTTCATTTATTTCATTCTGTATTCCAAAAGATTAAATCACAAATCAAGCCTACCAATATAAACTGTACTAATTTCAGCTGTTACTTATAGTGTATCTTCTTTCTGCTTATGCAAAAAATTAAGGACACACAAGACAAAAAATAGTGTAATTATTAAACAGAGTTTAATAGATGTTGCTGTAAACCCCTATTTTAGTATGATTTCGGGTAGTTTGTCTACATTTTGCCTCTCTTTTATCACCTATAAAATGTAGAAATGTTGCATATAGCTTAGGATTATTAAAGAATTAAATTCCATGCAAAAAACACATACATGGTTCTTTGAATAGAAGACATGCAGGACAATTGTCAAAGAAATAATTATTATTTATGGAGTTGATTAACACTTTCTGAAACCAAAATAAAAATTTCTCCAACAGAGATTTCTCTTTCCCCTGAACATGTCCATTTGAGAAAGATGGTTGGTTGGATGGTTGGTTGTTCCATCATTCCTTTCTCCACTTGTGGTCATTATTTTATTAGTTAATTTCCTCATCATTGTGATAAAATGCCCCAAAGAGGTAAGATAAGGGAAGAAAGGTCTATCCTGGCTCTTGGTCCAGGGGATAGTCCATTATAGCAGGAAGTCACATTGGGAGAGCAATTCTACCCAGGCCTGCAGGAGGTTTCATCAGGATTGTCACTTTCCTTTGAAAGCAGAATATCCAGTCAGGAAGTAGTACCAGGCTATACCAAAACCACACCATCTTGAGGTCTCAGGCTCCTAGGAATGCACTTCTCGCATCCAAGCCCAAATCTGTAAAGACTCTCAACTTCCCACAATGATGCCAACAATCTTTCTATCCTAGACATCGATTCACTGTTGTCCATCATCGAAAATTATTAACCTGTATGAACAGTCATGTTGTAATTTTTGTATATTTATATTATATATCTTAACATTCTTATGATATTTCCATACTTTTTGGAATTTTCTAGATATTACAACAGGTTTCCCCAACTACTCACAAGGATATCATTAAACTTAAATATAATAAGTATGAGTGCAGGTATATGCATGCCCAATATATTTTAGTAAACAAATTTCTTGTAATATTTTAGAAAATAAATATAATAGCTAACAAATTCAAATTCTGAAAATCTTTGGGAACCTGTACCTGCATAAAACGCACTTACAAAAACAAAGAGAAACTTTATTCATTTAACATTGGACATAGAGCTTGGGTGTCCTCTAAAGGCACTTTTCTCTGCATAGTTCTCTTTACCTTCCAATCCAGATGGCTTGCTCTGGAAAACTTATTTAAAAAGCTTCTGTCTTCAGTGCATGGTACTGACTTTATGTGGATAGATAGACAAACAGATAGACAGACAGACAGATAGATAAATACACAAATAGAGATAGACAGACAAATAGACAGAGATAGATAGATATAGAAATGTATAGATAGATGTAAATATCTCAGTTATATATATATATATATAATAAAAAATACAATAGTCTTATGTTGCATAATATCATGTTTCTTCCCAAACACAGAGAAAGGTAAGTAATAGATGCTAATGTCTCAACAAGAAGAAAAGAGGGACAATAGGGTTGTCCTCAGGGTTTTCCTCCACTTTAAACATTTCTATGCATTTCCTTGTACATTAACATAAAGTGGCATCTAAAGTAAAATATTCAAAATAAATTAGGTATTAGATATAAATACTGGAAATTTTTCAAAAATATGGAAACTGATTTCATCATCAGCATGTATTCTTCTTTATAGTGTAGCACTAATATTTTATATAAAGTACCTCCTTCAGTTTAAATCATGTGCTATAGTTGTCAGGTAAAAAGTACCTGCTCACGTCTTGGTTTCTTAATCCCAACAATCCCTGAGCTTGCTTCCCAATCAGGGCAAAAAATACCACCAATCCTAGGCCATCTTGTAAAGCTCCCACCCACCTACCCACAAGAAACCCTATGTAAAACCTGCCTCCTCCTCAGTTCTCACTTCTCACCTGAGCAGAGGCAGCCATCTTCTTGTGTTTTTTCCAATAAGTCTCTTGTGTGAGGTTTGTTGTGTAGTGTGACTTTATGGTATTCCTTGGCTTCCAACTGCCAGGCAATGTTTCCCTTTAGAGCTGCGACACTTCCACTGGGAAAACCTTTCCCCTCAGAGTCATAACAAAATAGGAAGCAGGATTCTCCAAAGAAACAGAACAAGAGATGTGTCTATGTAAAGATATTTATTTTAGGGAAGTGCTTCATATGATGTGGGGGCTGGCAATTCTGAAATCCACAGAGCGGGCTGGTAGGCTAAAAATTCTGAGAACTGATATACTCAGAAGTCCAAAGATTGAAAACTAATTTAGATTTTTACATGCTATACTCTGGAGGCAGCATTCCTTTCTATTTGGTGATTTCCATTTCTTCTTTTATTAATTCCAGCTAACTGGATGAGGCCCATCCATGTTATGGAGGGTAAAATGCTCTACTGGCAAATCTATTGATAATATAATTCACAGCTTGGATAATATCTCACAGAAATGTTCAAATTTATATTTGACTATGCAACTTGGCATCATGGCACCGTTATAGAAACAGTTGAAATCAATCAACAAGGAACAGACTCTAAGGACTACAGGAATTGTTCAGTGGCAGAATATTCTAAAATAGACTGTATACTTGTTTGCAAAATCAGCTTGGGACTTTATACTGTCCACTGAAGCGAGCACACCTTCTCCCTATATCAACTGATTCAAGGCTATGTATAGAGTCCAATTCACTGTTGAGCTTAGAAATTTTAGGATGTTAATGAAAGTTTGCTTGTCAAATAGCTTAGAAACATTGGAGCTCAGCTTAAGGCTGTCATGTATTTAGAATACTGATGTCACAAGCAGAAGAATTAAGATACACCTCTACTCCAGGCCATACAAAAAAAAATGACCTCAAACCAAATCAGAAACCCAAGTTTAAGAGATATATAGCCACTTAACGAACACACAGAGATAAATTTTGTGTCATTAGATAAAGTCATGGCACTTACATATGACCACATATAACAACTACAAATAGATAAGCTGAATCAAATCAAAATTTGTTCTTTTCTGTCTTACTTTTGCATGTTAATAACTACTAACCAGAAATCAAAAGGCAATTTACAGGATGGGCAAAAAGACTTATAAATACTTAGCTTATAAAGGACACTCAACATTTATAAGTAACAGAATTCATTAATAAAAAAGTTAACCTCAGGAAAATATAGAAATAATTTGGATAGATATTTCTATAAATAACCAATAAGCAAACTGAAAATTACTGAATATTCTACTTTATTACTCTAACAAAAAAAAATCACTATCAAATCTCACATTACTACAACGGCTGTAATCAATATCACAGATAATAATGAGTGTTAATGAAGAAGTGGAGTTCATGGAACCTCATACACTTATAGCATGAATACAGCATGGCGAAGTCTCTGGTGACAAACATTATGAGAGCTTCTCAAGCATTACATGCAGAGTCACTGTACTACCCAATAATTGCAGTCCAAGTTGCTTTCCCCTGGAGAAAAACATGCATTTTTAAGCTAAAATCCTGTGCAGAACTACACACAACATTTAAACTCATGGTGATCAAAAAGGAGAAATAATATAATACTATTGTCTGTTGACACATGAATGGATAAATAACATATTGTATATACAGTGGAATATTTGGTAATAATAGAAAATTATTAGTACATGAAAAAGAGGGACAAACTTTAAAATCCTCAGACTGAAAAAAAAGACAGCACTCATAAAGAGCACATGTTGTATAATTGTACATACATAAACTACACAGAACAGAAAAATCTCTTCTAGAGTCTAGTAAAACAGCAATCCTATAATATTGATACTACTGGACTATTAAGTATAAGTTTTTTTTTTTTCAAGAAAGAAAAGAGGGAATGAAATTAGACTGTGATGATGGTCACATAGCATGAACACACTAAAAAATACTGAGTTCTGTAGTTTGTGTTAAATGACAACAATAAAATTATGAAAGTAGAATTAAAATATTGGATAGCTATATAAACTTGGACAAAATTGTTTTCCTTAAAATATTTGCATTTTGAAAAGTGTAACTTTTCTTAATAATACTATTTTTATTTCTAGGTGCTCAACTCCATAACTTTTGCATCTTTCTGTATCTTATATAAATATCTTTCATTTCTCAACCCTCACACTCTGAAGTACTGAAACTAAAGAGAGAATTCTACCTATATCGTCTTTTCCTAGACCATGGACTTAGGGAAATTTCACAAAATACAGAATTGTTTTATAATTAACATGGCAACCAGACACATTTCATTTTTCTTTAATTTGCATTGATGACTCAGAACTTGTAACTCTGCATTTTCTTCATTGGAAAACTTCTACCTTCCTAATTCACAAGTGAGAAATATGACGATTTGATGTTTAGAATTTCTACACACAACCAGGTGTCCATACATCTTCTAACAGTCAAGTGACATGTCTATTTGTGGAGGAAAAGATGACATCAATGGCAAACTTATTTTTAAATGTGGGTGACGGGTACTGCATAGGAAGAGGCCTCTAATAAAAAAAGCAATGTCAGTTATTTTTATTTAATGTCAAACACGGCCTTCATTTCACTGAACTTTCTACATCTATCATAAAATGAAGTCAAGCGACAGGAGTGGAACTAATTTTTTTTTAATTAAATGATCTGTCAAACATGCAGAGAAATAGCTCAGCAAATTCTATTTATTTGTAATACCCTACTACAGACATTGCTAATGCTAATTCAGTGTCAAGGGAGCAGGCAAATTCGGTTACTTGTTCTTTTTAAGCAGCATACACTATTTTCAGAGAAAAATTCACTATATCGTTTTCTATCAAAAGCTCTTACCAAAGTAGTGAAAGGAACAATGGCCCATAGATCTTGTCCACACAATCTGATCAAAAATGAAGTTATCTTTCTTCTGTTTTCTGGAATGCAAGGAAATTGTGAAGATAAACCTAAAGGAGAAATAATGCTGGGATGCTGCTTTGGGAGGTGAGATGAGAAGCAGATCCTTTGGAAGATTTTGACACTAAAGAAAACTAAGCATTCCCTGTCACCAAAAGAGCATTTTCAATTTTCACTCCCTTTTATGTAGCTAAAAAGAATTCTTAGAAAGAAAGAAAGAAAGAAAGAAAGAAAGAAAGAAAGAAAGAAAGAAAGAAAGAAAGAAAGAAAGAAAAAAGAAAAACCTTTTTTCTCATTTATTTATCTTATTCACTTTATATTTTGTAGCCCCTTCCCTGCTCCCCTCCCAGGCCCCCTCCCCTCCCTAGTCCCCTTTTCTGGGGGAAAAGGGAGCTCATCCATGCCAGCTCATCTAGGCATTCTCTGGGGCCTGTCAAGGCAGTCCCACCAAGGGGAAGGGGATCTACAAGCTAGCAAGTGAGTCCATGCCCGATGCAGTCCCCGCTTTTAACTTTATTTATTTAATTATTTACTTTATATCCCAATCTTAGTGCCCATCAGCCTCTCCTCCTGGTCCCATTTTCCTCCCTCTTCCTCTCTCCCTCCTCCCTCCCCCCTCAGGAAAGGGAGCCCCCCAACTAACCCACCCCAGCACTTCAAGTCGCCTCAGGACTGAGCACTTCCTCTTCCATGGCGGCCTGGCAAGGCAGCCTCCGCGGGAGGAAGTGATCGAAAGCAAGCAACAGATTCTATGTGAGAATCAGACCCTGCTCCCCTAACTAGAGAGATGTGTAGGGGGCCTACACCTAGTCTGTGCATGGTTCTTGGTTGGTGCTTCAGTCTCCGCACCCCACTGCTCCCGCCCAGGTTAACTGTGAGTCTCGGCATCTGTTTCATTCCTTTGCTGGGTGGAGTCTCTCGAGGAAGATGGCTATACTAGGCTGTTGCCCACAAGCATAGCGATGTGGTTGTTAGTGTCAGTGGATGGCTCTCTCCTATGGGGTGGGCCTCAGGTTGGGCCAAGGATCGGCTGAACATTCTCTCCATCTCTGCTCTATCTTTATTTTTGCACGTCTTTGTAGGCAGGGAAACTTTATGTAGATTTTGTGGGTGGGTTGATGTTCAACATCCATCCACTAGGGGTCCTGTCTGGTTAGAGGGTGGCCTCTTGAGTCTCCACATTCTCCCTGGACCCTACCTTGAAGCTTACCTCAGCGATGCCCGCTCCTACCGTTTCTGTTCTCTCTGCAAGCCCTCTGTCCTCTGCCACCCCCCTCCCTTTATCTGCTTCCCACCCTTCTTTCCCTCCATACCCCCTCTCCTATCCTGATCTGTCTCTTCATCTACTTCTGCTGCCTATTTTGATTTACTGGTGGCGGCTGTAACTGGGCGCTCATGTTTGCACAGGAACAGTGAGAGAGATGTCTGACATCTCTCCAGTAAGTATATGCTCCCTTGGCAAGGGGCCCATCCTCATGCATGAGATTTACTTTCTCATATAAACCTAACTCCTCAAAGGACCCAGCTCCGGATCCCATCACTTACAGGACTAGAGGGACACAGCTATCCATCCCCTAACAATAAACACAACTTCCTGTGAACCATTCTATGACTATATCAGTAAAATACTGTCTAGGACTATAAAAGCATTTTGTCATCAGTTGAACACAGGCATAAAATTCTATCACAATTTAGCAAAATGTAGTTCATATATTAAATCACTGCTAAAATAAGTATTGAAAGCATTTTTTTTTGTTCCCATGCAATTTGACAGTTTTTAAAAGCTGTAAATAACTATAGTATCTGAACTTAAAAAGAACTTCCTGAGAATCCCTGCATTGGATCACTTTTTTTCTGGCAAGGTGGTTTTGTCAGCCTACAGAGGAAGAGGATGTAGCCAGTCCCCATGAGACTTGATATGCTGGTGTCAGTTGATAGGGGAGGAGGACTCCCCCTTTCTGAGGACTACTGAAGGGAGTGGGAGGGAGAGTGGGACCAGGATGAGATGAGGGATTGGGCTACAACTGGGTTGTAAACTAAATAAATTTAAAAAAATAAATTTAAATTAAAAAATAACTTAAATAGGACTACCATTAGTACTTGTATCTTGAAAGAAATTCTATGAAGAAATGACATCCTCACGCATAAATACATTAATGTTGTCAGGAATATTCACTTCTATAGACCTATTTTACTCCATAAGACCATATAAACAAATAGGAGTGAGGATATTTAAACTAAAGTTTTACACATTAGGAAGTCAAACTACAGAAGCAAACAAACAAACAAAACCCACATGTATGAAAATTAATCTAAACAAATAGCTGAGCTAGATGTGAGGCTCAGGTCAATGGAAGTCCATCAGCAACATTCTTTCTTTACACTGATGGACTCAAGAAAATGAAGGAGCCTGAGCAATACACACTGGATTGAGGAGCTTAAGCTGGAAGTACTTGCTTGTAGGATGCTTCCTTATTATTTCTGTACCCACTTGCCTATAGGATTTGATACACACATGGTGAATTCACATCTGTTTAAACTCAAAGATGAGTTTTCTAAGAACTGCTCAAAATTCAAGTGGGGAAATCACCATGAATGAAAAATAAATTTTTTCTAAGTAAACTATTTTTCCCTACATAAAGTATGTAACATGTTAATTTTTAAAATGCAGCCAAACACTGTCTTCTAAAGGAGACATACAGTGATAGAGTATCTCGGACATTACCCCCAAAAAACCTGTCTCATGGAGTCAGCCTATTTTACCTCGTAGGTGTGCTTCCATGGTTGTGTGTACTATAGCCCTGAGCAGGTAGATTAATAAACCATCAAGATAATTTATACATACCTTCTTGTTCTCTTTATTCCCATGTATGGCTGCAGTCAATTTCATCACTGATGAAAGAGAAAAATTAGCAATGTCTTCTTCACCACAGCAGATTTTTACTTTTTTATAATTTTTGTTAATTACACTTTATTCACTTTGTATCCCCCCTGTAGCTCCCTCCCTTCTCCCCTGCCAATCACGCCCTCCCTCCCCCTTCTCCACTCGTGCCTCTCCCCAAGTCCACTGATAGGGGAGGTCCTCCTCCCCTTCCCTTTGATCCTAGTCTATCAGGTATCATCAGGAGTGCCTACATTGTCTTCTCTCTGTGTCCTGGTAAGGCTGCTTCTCCCTCAGGAGGAGATGCAAGAAGCAGGACAATCAGTTCATGTCAGAAGCAGTCCCTGTTCTCATTATTATGGAACCCACTTGGACACTGAACTGTCATGGGCTACATCTGTGCAGGGGTTCTACATTATCTTCATGAATGGTCCTTGGTTGGAGTATCAGAAAGAGTCTCAGAAAAGACTCTTGTGCCTAGATTTTTTGGTTCTGTTGCTCTGCTTGTAAAGCTCCTGACCACAGCAGATTTAAATATTAATTCTGGAATGTGAATAACTGCTCAATAAATATGAGGTGTATTGTTATATATTTCATTAACAGGTTTGTAGGAATATAAGAATTTTGTTTATTCTTATAGACACAAATATAACAAGCAATTATACATTTATAGGAATAAACACAAATATAATAAGCATAGCATTTTATAACTCTTGTGATACACAGCAGTGATATGGTGAAAGATTATTTTTCACTCTATAATTCTAAGAAATGGGGTTGACCTTTCTCTATGACTACTGTCCAATTAATTATAATTAATAATTAGTCAGTTTGTTTTGAAATATATGAGGCAATTTGTTCAAGGTGCCTAAAGACCTGTGCCAGAACACTCTAATTACAAGCTGCTTCCCTAACTAGCTTGGGCGGGGGGCGGGGGGGTGGCTTGATCAACACAAATGTATTCTATTTCATTTCTAGAAGCTGGAAATCCCGGTTTTGCAATTGGGATTTTCAGTGGAACTCTCAATATTTGCGGGTTATGAGTCCACACATGGTAAAAAGATTCTCCCTCCCCTTCTCCCTCTTCCTCTCTCTCTCTCTCTAGGATATATGTATGTATCCTCTCTCAAGCTAGCATATATGTATCCCTAGCTTGGGTGGAACTACATCTGAACAACAGACTGTCCTCAAGACATCCACCTCTGTCTGCCTCCCAACTGCAGAGATTAAAGGGATACACCACAACACCTTGCTGGAGCTCTCTTTTTGTAAATATGCTGTCATCATATCACCTTACCCTTCTGACATTATTTAACCTTCATTCCTTCTAGAAGACTGTTTGTCTAGGTACAAATACACTTGGGACTATAGTCCAAACGTATCTATTTCAATGTGAGGCCATCTAGTCTACAGCAACTGTGAAGTCTAATTTGATTTATCATGGCATTTTGAAAGACAGGCCTTATGCTTTCAGAGTACTCAATAAGCAGACTAAGAATGGTGCGGCCACATGTTTCTTCCTTAATAAGGATAGTTACATCCTTATATGGCCATAGGAAAATATCTACTTTCATAAGGGAAGGTGTTCATCCATACCACAAGAACAATCAACTTTTTCTGTCTATCTAGAATACAGTATCAGTTATAAGTAGAAAATATCAATACTGACAATACGCTTGAGTTAGGAATATGCTTCGAGACTTAAAATTTATAAAGCTTTAGATATCTATTAGAATTGATATTTACATATTAAAAGGACATAGAGCTATTTGCCATCTGTTTTTGTGGAAGTAGGCAGAAACCTGACTCAGCCCTATGGCACAGCTCATAATGGACACATAGGACTATGTGACTCAGAAACTCATCAGGGATTGAAACAAGCAAGCGCTTCCGAATTCTAGTCTCCTGGGCCATCATTCAAATGCATTATTCAAGTAGCTAATGAGACAAGAAGAGCTTGAACCATAATTGACTTATATTCTCTCGGGAAGTCAGCTTTGAGAGTATATCTGAATAAATTCCCCAAGTGTATTGTAGACAGAAAGTATTATAATTAATTTACCAGTCAAGCTGAACACATTCTAAATGATAGAATGACTCTATCCTTTTTTACCAACTCTTATATTCCAACCTCTCTGGGGAAAAAATATGCTGCCATATATCCTGAAATATTGATGAAACCTGAAAGATAAAATGTAGTATGTCCATAATTTTATATATATCTATGCATGTTTTCTTACTATTCCAAAAATTATGGTTCAAACAAAATAAAAGAAGCAAAATAGCATCAAAATTCTAAACGCCATGGCAGTTGAATTATATTAAATAGTGTGATACTATTATTCATACAAAATCATATCGTTCAGATTAATTTGTATATCATGTCCTAATCTGATTTACTTTATTACAGTTTTTAATTATAAAATTTTAGTTTTATGTGGCTGAAACTACTTCACTCATTCTTCCAAAATAATCAGAAACTTAAATTTCTAAACTACAATCATTAAAAGAGGAAAAAAATAATAAAGAAGGAAAGAAGAGCTGAGGGCTTGAGACACAGCTCCATAGATCTCTCGATTACTCTGCATGAGGCCCTACAATTCAATCCTCAGTACTGGAAAAGAAAATGTCAGTTTGAATTTCTTTTTAAAGCAAATAGAGCTATAACCTAGGAACCTCATGGGTAAAGGCACCATCTTCTCGTTTGGAACTTTAAAGTCCTAAAGGAGGAATGTCAGATAAAGAATGGATATGAGGAGGGTCGTTGTAGATCCAGGATAAAGGAAGCTGGCTTCCAGGCCAATGTATCACGTTACTACCATCTCTCTAACCTACAAGAAACCTCATGTTCTACTGTCTTAGAAAAGAGAAAGCTCATTGATATAGGAGAGGAAAAGGGCAGGGGGCAGGGGTTATCAAGACAATTAAACTCTGAGGGCTTTGGTCCCACAGCAATTCTAGTAAGAATCTTAAGCGAGTAGGCAAAGCCTGCTAGAGATTTCACAAATGGATCATAATAGTTTTTATTCTCCACCCCGGGATTACAGCATGGTTCCCAAACCCTTGATTTTTAAATGCTGGCATTACATAGCATCCAGGTGACAGTATTTGCCACTCTAAAGCCTGGAATCCAGCAAACACTAGTCATGCACATAGAGCTGGGAATTTCCTCAAATATGAGCGATAATGCTTTCAACGCAGAAACAAACACTATATAAAAGCAAAACCAGAAGAGCCAAAGAGATATAATGCAAATCAACAAAATTAATATCTTCATGGGAGGAAAATCTGATAACTCATAAGTGCAAAACTAAATACAATATAATAAATACGAAGTCACCTATTAGAAATCATTTTAATTGGGACATATTTATTGTACACTGTAGTACATGTATGAAGACGTGTTCATACAAAGATGTAATGTGCTCTGATCATACTCTATACCTTACTTCTCTGCTCTCTTCCCCTATGCCTTATCCTTTTTTTTCCCTTTAGGAAGTTTTACTTCTACTGTAACACCATATATACACACATAATCTATATTTTAACATTATGCCTAGAATCCACAAATGATAAGAAACCTTCTGAGACTGACTTAATACAATTATCTCCAATTGCTTATTTTTATTAAAATACTTCATTTTCCTTCATGACTGAATATATATTCATATTTCTACTCATATTTGTGAATATTGTTATTCATATTATTATTATTTACATATAATATATCATTACATATATTACATCTGTGACATATTGATACTGAGTCCTTCACATAAAAATCAAGGGAAGTGTGTATCTGGATCTTATGGTAGCTTCATGCTTTTGATTTTGTTTTTTTGTCATTGTTGTTGTTGTTTTGAGGAGGCTCCATGCAGATTTACATATTGAATAGATACAATTATTAGTTATTTGTTTTTCATCTCTTCAGAACTATTTAATGAATTTATTGGACTGTCTGGTTTTTATTTGGTTTTAGACTTTGTTAAATATTCCATATGATAAGCCTCTGTCAGAAGAGTGGTGAGCAAAGATCTCCTGATCTGTAGACAGCTCTGTACTTACTTGTGTCTTTTTCTGTACAAAGCGTGTTAATTTTTATGAACCCGCCTTTGTCTTTTGTTGGCATCATGTCCCTGAACAATTCTAGTTCTCAAAAAAAAAAAAACCTTCCCTGTGCCTCAATTCTGAAGTGTTTTCCCTTCTTTCTCTAACGGTTTCAGTGTATCAGGTCTCACACCACTGTGTTTGATCCATTTGGAGTTAACTTTTTATTTGAGGTAAGAGTAGAGACCTAGAGTCTTTATCCCAAGTAAGGATTTATAATTTCCCCACATCATGTGCTGAAGAGACTTTGTTTTTTCCAACATGAGTTTTTAGCAACTTTGTTAAAATTCAGGTGGCTGTACCTGAATGGGTTTATTTCTGAACACATTGTTCTATTCCATTGATCAATGTGTCTCTTTTCATGCTAGTGCCGTTTTCTTTCTTTGTATGTATACTATATCTCTCTAGCATGCCTTGAAATGAGGTCAGATACATAACCAGTGTTCATTTTGCTCAAGATTGCTTAGTTTATCAGTGCCTACCTAGTGTTCTCCAGAAGGAATCTATGATGTCATTTAATTTAGATGCTTCTTTGGTAAGTTTGTTGAGCTAGCCTGTCAATTGATAAGAGTGAGATGTCCAAGTCACCACTATTATTGTGCTGATGTTGATCTGTGGCATTCTTTCTAGTGGTGCTTTTCTTAGGAAATGGAGTACGCTAGTATTTATTGCGTTTATTTGTTTTGAATGGTTTATATCCTCCATGGCTCCTTCACTTAGCACGAAATTAATTTCTTTATCTCTTCTGACTCATTTTGGTTTAAAGTCTGTTTGTCTAAATGGCAAAACTTGCTTGCCTTGTAAGACGTTCCGTTTTCTTAGAATGCCTTTTTCTAGCCTCTAACCATAAGGTTGTCTTTGATGGATAGGCCTGTTTCTTGAAGGCAACAAATAGAAAGACTCAGCTTTTACAACTTACTCACGTGTCTTTTAATTCAAGATTTGAGGCCGTTTATGTTTCAAGTTGATATTTAAAGGTGTGTGCTAATTCCTGTCACTTTACTGGTTTTGTAGTCTTTGGTGTTTTCTTATCCCTCACTTGGTTAACTGCTCCTCATGTATAGTTCGGTTTTCCCTATGGCTCACGGACATGTTTATAAGGTCTGACCCCCTGTATTGCTCTTCAGTGAGATATTAACTGAAGAAAGAAGCCCACGACTTCAGCACAGGTCTACCACATACATTTTGAAATACCTAGTTAAAAATAATCATTCTTCTAAAGTCAGTATCAGGTGATCACTGTGTCAAAATGGACCAGAAAAACTCTTGTCCTCAAGCGTGACAAGCTGAATTCAGTCACAAGGATCCACAAGGGGAAAGCAGAGAACTATTCCCTTCAAGTTGTCTTCTGACTTGGTACAGCACACATGCATACAAGCACACATAGACCCACAAACAATTGCAGAAATGTGATTTTAAAATTAACATGTTTAGCAAAGAAATGTATATAGAACAGGAGAGAGCTTAATAGGTATAAGGTTTGGGGGGTTGTGAGGAATAGTTGAGGATTTACATGATGAAACTATCCTAAAAACTGCTAATGAAATGACTTAGCCCTGTGAATGGTTAATACTCCAAAGAGTATACTCTAAATTATTTCACAATAAAAATATTTGCTTGTGTGTTTTATGATAAACGTAGAAGTTCAGTGTTGTAACTTTTCCAGCTCATCTTCTTCACTGGCACAAGGGGATGACATTAGGTCATGCTATTCTCATTTACAAGCCTAGGAGCAATATGAATTTTAAGACTGTGTGCATATTTGTTAGCTTAAACATGAGTAGGCGTTTTCATTATAACCACTTTATTACTATGATTTTAAAACTATAGGGGTGCTTGAGTTTTTTACGTATAGCTTTCATACATAGTACATAATATTATTCCTTATTCAAAGTGCTTTATCTTTTTTTTTTTTAAAGTGCTTTATCTTACTTAATAAGCACAACTAAGGGTTAATTTCCAGTCTGTGATAATCACCGCCTTTAAAGGACTTGAGATTTAACAATAAATTGTTTTCCAAACCACAGGCTTAGTTTTTATAGCACGAAGTACATATTGATTTATCAGGCAGTGGACAAAACCAATGGTTGTTGATGCCCCATTAGCTCGAGTATATATTCTACTATACTTTTAAATCAGGATGATCAGCATTGTTCTCAAGTCTTGTTCATCAAAGCACGAGCTGAACACAGAGTCCTCATAGACACTTAGGAGCAGTTCCTCTATAATGCAAGCTAATCTTGACTTTGATGATCATTATATAGTGGAACTGTCAGAGCAGATGCCTCTAGCATGTGGACATGACTAAGGAATTCTTGGCATAACAAGAAAGTAAACAGACACTCACACAAATGCAGTCATGAATCACAAATTCACTACGTTACAGGGAACAGGTGTGACTGTAAGAGTAACACAGCACACAGTGGAATGGATTAGTTTTGTTTATTCATTGGCTGCCCCACTTATTTACATTTTTAAGCAGTCACACATTGCTTGGCTAACTAAGAAAAAGCACTGGTTTTATATTTGAATTTGTTGAATTCGGTATCTTTTTGAGGCATTTCTGCTTGTTTGTCATCACAAATGGCATTTGGTTTCAGGCTAAGATATAGCTCTTGCTTCATGTTCAGTTTTGTTCCCTCCCTTCTGAGTTTTCCCACAAAGTATCCCTTATAATCTGATTGTTAAGCTGTGGGTTTTAGACTTTGGCTTACCTTGGCACTTATGTTTCAATTCTGTATACTGAACAAAGTTCCACATTAAGGTTTCTATGCCTGACACTGAGCTCTTTCTTCTGAGGACTCTGGCCTGGAATCTCTTCTTGAATTTTGTCAGTTCCCAAGTACATGAGCTAGTCATTGAGTTCAAATTCCAGCTTTGCAGTGTACACATCACTTACTGATTCTCCAGTTTTGCTTAATACAACCTCTGTCCTGTAGAGCCTCCAAAAACCTCCTTTGAAAAGAAAAGAAAATTTACTTTTTTCCATATAGCTGTAGAGGTAGAGCTTCATAAATAAATATTACTGAACTTCATTCAGATCCTCAATTAAAAGCAAGGCTTCGTAAGGTAGTTCACAACTGTAGAGAAGATGTGTGAAGTCCTGAGAGATTGCCCTGATTTTGGAGGTAGAAATTTACATTCCAGAGCATAGAGAGGCCTAATAACCTTGGGGTCATCTTTAGGCTGTAAAATTCTTTAGTGCTGGATAGCATCAGCCTTTTGCAAAGTATATTTACATTCCAAAAGATTATCCTTCCTATCCCTGTCTAGGAAACAAAGATTTTTCTCCCTTATTCTGAGCAGAGAGAAGGATATAGTGTTTCCCTCTCTGCTAAACAGATAAGGGGCAAGGCCCTGTTTCTCTCTTACGCGATTGAAGCTTATATTTATTAGACATTACATCAAAGATTAATCTCATTGCCAAAAGCTAAGAATTGGAAATGAAGAGTGGTTCATTTGTGGTGCTGCATGTTACTAGGACATACTAAAGAGGCAGAGGCTGGAGTCTGAGGCCAGCCTACATTACAGCTGGGACAGTGAGATGTCTAATCAGATAAAAACACATGCTGCCAAGCCTGCCAAGCCTGCTAAGCTGAGCTTGATCCCTAAAATTGTCAAAGAAGGGACGTTCTTGACTCTTTCCAATTGTCCTTGCAGTGGTATATATCCCCATGGCCCATACAAGTAAGTATACACACACACATACATACACACACACACACACACACACACACACACAGTGGAAAATTTGTTTTTCTTTTTGAGTTGGGTCTTACTACACTCTGCCTGGCCTAGAACATGCTGTATAGGTGAGCTGCCTAGAACTCATAGAGATCTGCCTACCAGCTGATCCTGAGTTCTAGGGTAATAATAGAGTGCTTCACCAAACCTCGTTTAAATGCAACTTTTTGAACTTTAAAAGCAGATTGGAATGTGGGGAACTAAACAAGTACTATTTTACTTTAAGTGAACAATAGTCAAACACCTTCTGTCCAAAAGACCTGATGTTCATATGTGCAACAATGTTAGTAGAAATAAGTATTTAAACATCCATTGTGTATCCTCACCAAGTTGAAACTGAAGTTCAGCCCTACAGCAGCTCCACAGGCCAAAACTCAAAACCCCCAATGACAGCATTTCAAAGCAGGAAATGGAGATGGTTTTTCTATTTGTAATTTATGATGACAGCATTATAATATATTTTTGACAAAACATAAGATAATTATGAAGTGCATTAATAAAGTTTTTAAACTCACTAACAGATACCTACTGTTACTAGAATCTCATTCTGGCATGCTTATGCCTCTCCAGTCCTTATGACTTCGGTGGAAAGAATTCATAGGAGATACACAGAGCTTAGTGTACGATTTTTTTTTTCTGATTCAGCAACTTTTAAAAAATTATCATTATTTGTTATAACTTATTCACTTTGTATCCCAGTGTAGCCCTCTCTCTCATCCCCTCCCAACCCAACCCTCTCTCTCTCTTTTTGAGAATATATTTTAGCATGTTTATCCTATTATATATCCAACAACCACTTATGAGTGAGTATATACCATGTGTGTCTTTTTGCTTCTGGGTTAAGTAAGAGGATATAACCTTTTACACTTCTTTAGCTAGAGGACAATGGATGCTCCAACAGTCTCACCCATGTCTCACAGTAAATAAGAAAAGGTCTAAGGATAAGAAGTTACATGGCCCTAAGACTATGTTTGAAGGTTTCATAAGGTGTTTTAAGGTTGGCAAATGCAAGTTATTAAGGTTGAAAAGTCTTAGGTGATTTAAGGTATCCTAAATAGATAAAAAGTGAAGGTAGATGCCATCAAGAAACTATGGCAAAGCAAGGCACAATCACAGTGTGAGAGTGACAACAGCCAATGAGAAGATTGTTCTGAGGTTGTGCTGTTTCTGAAATCACTTGGTAAGGGGTGTTTTCTCATCCAAGTGATTGCCAAATCCATCTGAATGTCACAGAAGGGGGAAATACAGAATCCTGTTGATCTAATTTGTGACTTTGCAGGGAGTTTAGGATATCATGCACTCTTTAAATTGTCCTTGGTTCTGCCCCTGCTAAAGGCCACATATGCTATACTTGAGAGTGAGACGAAAACTCCAGACCAGATTCTATTTCCTTCTGGTGAATGCCACTGAAAATAGATCTCTGGATTTTCATGATGGGAATGGATTATACCTATTGCTTAATTTCAGCCCATCACCTATAGGATTTCAGAATCTCAACTCTCGGGAGGATGTTAGATAGATAAACAGGGATCAGTAGCTTTGGAAATCATTGAGGTTAGCCCCTTCCCTCCAGGTGGCTTTGGACCCCCACCCCATGCCTATTTCTCTGGTAACACTAGAAAAGTAAACATTACCTTTGCCATGACTCAGGCCTCCCTATCAACCCTTGACTCCACTGTGTAGAGACATGGCATTATGATACACTCCAAAGATTAGAACACAATATGCATTGCATGCTATTATAACTTGAGTATAATAGTATTATAAACAGAGTTAATCCATCTGTGCCTGTCAGCCATCTTACCAGAAGTCCACTCCCTGCTGGTAGAGGGAAAACCTCACCCAAGGGAGAAGGTCCTAGATGCAGGGTTTGGATGTAGGTTGGTGGGAAAGGTATGAAGTGTTTATGCCAACCAGAAGTGAAGACTCACCAAAAAGTTGGTATTGGGCGCAGCAATGTAGCAATTGGGTTGTTGGGGGAGGAGAGCCCCAAACCAGGGAAACGGGGAGGAATCCCATCCTCCAGAATAGGCAATAGGTGGGAAACTTAAGCTGTTGATTGGCAGTACTTGTCTGGATTCCATTTGACCAGATTCAGGTGGGTTTTCTGTCGCTTACAAGAGTCCCTTTTTAAGTTTGCAAAGAAGAGAAACTTTAGACATGTTAGCATCACCATTGTAATCTTCAGTGAAATATACATTGTAGAAAAAGGCAGTAGACATGCACCTTTGTGTTGACAGAATAAACACTCTTTAAGGTGAGCCCTGGAAAGGCAGAAGCCTTCCATGAAGTAGAAGGGGCAAAAGCTCACTTGATCTTGACTTTCAGTGTGATTACACATCATGGAAGAGAGGCGTCTTCTCGCTATTCAGAAGACTGGAAGTAAGCCTAGCACAATGAGAAACAACTTTTAAGTCTATACTTAAAAGGCAAGCAAAGGAAATTTTAAATCTTGAGGTTGGAACCATGATGGTGGGTGGAATGTTTTTTAATCAAAGCAAGATTAATAAATCAGAGCTCTATTGTTAAATGTCAAAGCTCTGGACAGTTAATACAACAGTAGCATGGCAACACAAAAAATATGAAGCCTTTTTATCTATTTAGGATACCTTAAATCACCTAAGACTTTTCAACCTTAATAACTTGCATTTACCAACCTTAAAACACCTTATGAAACCTTCAAACATAGTCTTAGGGCCATGTAACTTCTTATCCTTAGACCTTTTCTTATTTACTGTGAGACATGGGTGAGACTGTTGGAGCATCCATTGTCCTCTAGCTAAAGAAGTGTAAAAGGTTATATTAAAGACCTGTTTTGTTTTGGTTTGGTTTGGTTTTGAGTCTGGTAATAAAATAGACTATGTCTAAACCTGACAGTAGCAGCTCTAAAAGTGAGGCTTAAGGCCTGATCTTAGCCAACAACATAATCAGAGACTTGAGAAGGATAAATTCTTATCTAAATAAATCTATGTATTTATCAAGATGACAGAGATGACTAGTCAATCCATAGTCTACTACGTCAACAGTTGTCCCAGGTCTCAATGGAAACATGGATAGCCTGGTCATTGGGCACAAAGGAGGAGAGCCTTTCTCTGTGGAAGAACACGTGAGAGACTGACCTACCTCGTTTTCAGCAATGTGAGACAATACCTCTCCAGATGTCCAGTTTGTCCACAGTTCAGGCTGGGCCCTAACAAAGGGCATTGGGGCCAGTCTTGCCCAGTGGTTAGCGTACTACAATCCATGGCTGAAGGCATCTGTTATGAGATCTTTTCAGGGACCATTTTGGGAGTCACTGCTAGGAGTTGGAATTCTCTGTCATAACATGCTTAAATATGTGAAATAACACGTAACCAGCAGATCTCTGACAGATTTGAAGGCTAGCATGTTTGAGTTAAGGAAGCTATGTCGGGATTTAGTTATATGTTCTAAACTACAGCTTGCAAACATAAAACAGAATGCTATGTCTGTGGTTACATCATTTTGTAGGTAAGTGTTTGAGGACTGTGTCTATCTTAAGTAGTAGATCTAAATACTAAATAAAGCTTAATACTGCAATAAATAAAATGTCCTTAGCTTATCTTAATCATTAAAGACTAAGACTTTAGGTTTCATCCCTGGTATGTTGGAGCCTTAAAGAAAACCCAAAAATATATTCCATAAAGAGAGATCATAACAGGTTTGTTTTTTTGTTTTTTTTTTTTTGGATGATGTAGTTTATAAAAGGTCTACAGCTAATAAAAGCCTAAGGCTATATTATAGATTAATAATATTACCATACTGACAAAACAAGGCTGAGCATATTTTAAGGCAGTAATTTCTTAACCTTTTTGAGAAGGAAGATAGAGCATAATGACCAAGTTTTAACATTGTAAACAAATGAGTGTCTCAAAAATTAATATAGCTCAACTAATATATCTTTGGAGTCATATCCCATAGTTAAGGGTATCTAGGCAAAAACTTCTACATGGTAACCCTAAGTTGCAAGTTTTAGAATAAAAAACACGGTAGAACAGAATAAAACAATTTAGAATTACATTTGAATTTATTGTACCAAATCCATTGGCCAGAAAGCATAGTGGTGGACCGAGATCACAGGCAGCCGTGACGGGAGAAACAACATTCATTCATTCATTCATCCAAGAACGAACAATAGGAAGACTGGCATCAGCAAGCGATTGAGAGGCTGGAGCAGAATACAGTGCCTGTAGGCTGAATGTGCTGGTCCACGAATTGGCAGGAGTGAAGAGGAAGTGTTCTAGCGCAGGCAGGAGAGACAATGGGTTTTCAGAGTGAAGACTATGGCCCACTGAGTGGGTTCAGCACCGATGTTATGATATATTTCAAAATGCCACGCCCACTCAACAGATTTGGTAAGGAGAGATTTATTGGACCAAGGTGAAGAGAGAGAGAGAGAAGAAAGAATGGGATGGTGTGAGTCCCCTCCCCAGAAAGAAAGTCAGAGAGAGCAGGGAAGGGGAGAGAAACAGAGGCAAAGGGAGCGGGTGGGAGTGGCAGGCAGGTTATATATCCTGTGCACCTGGTAGCGGGGATGACACGGGATGCTGTCAGGACCCTAAAGGCCTCTGAGGGCAGGCCAGTTGGATTGCCTGCACAACAACGTAGCAGTTGGCGCTAACGAAGCAAGATAGAAAGGTTGAAAAGATTGGGGAAACATGAGAAGTAAAAGAAGCCCCTTACCTAAAAAATCTAGTTGAACTCCTTTGCCCAAAAAGAAGAATAACTCTAGTACAATCTCCAGTACCTTTTACCTTTCTCCTTTCCCAGATACAAAACCTCTTGTGAGACAATAATGGACCCTGGCTTTAGTGTATAAGATAATTCCAAACGTAGCCTCACGTATCAAAACAATGAAATAAGATAAGAAAAATATCTGAGCAACTTCTTGAGATGTAACCTCTCTCTGTAAGAACCAGCCAGCGAAGAAAAATCAATGCATTGTTCAACATTTTTCAGTTCAGTGGAAGAGTACTTATGGAGGCTTAACTGGAGGTCATGTAACATTCCTAAAGATTCTCAATTTTTTCCTTAAGACTCAAACCATTAAGTTCCTTGATAGATTCCTAAACTGCTTGCTGTTGCCATGCCACATTTTCCATCATTTTTTTTTTGTGAGCCATTGTTCAGCCTGAGAGTCATTTTGTACTGAGAGAGAAGATAAGAAGTAGTTTCTAAATACCTGTCATCAGATGTCAATTTGAAGATGTTCAGAGTAGAAAGTACAGGGTTGTAAAAATTGGGACAGATGAGAAAACCATTACAAAACTCAAGAACTATTTGGTAAATACTTACTCTACCCAGTGGGCAAGTTTCCTTCTATTTTTTTCCCCATGAAACACATTCTCCACTGGCCATTTCTATCTAATGGGCTTAAACTCCTATTCAGCTAGAGGATTTTTTTGGACCTATAGTTTCATGTAACATATGTGCTCATTCTCAGAGAAGATCTTGGTGAATTTAGTTGACATAACAATGAGCAGAGATAGTCACAACATTGGCCTACATTAAAGTGACCCAAAACAATACAGATTTCATGAGGGTTGCTTTTTCAATTAGTCTTCAATTAGTCTTTGCATTTCGATTTATGACATCTTCATTAGAAGATTGAGAAATAAATTACTAAAATACTTTCAAACAGATGTAAAAGGAACTCGGAATAATTTGAGGCAGCGTCATGGGGTAGTATGAATATTAACATCATAATTAATTATAAACAGAATCTCAACTTTACAGCTGGTTGACCAGAATGGTCGTTTCATGTTAGCCTTAGTGTTTTAATTTACATATCTGGTTGTTAGATTTCTTATCAGATACAGCGACCATCCCCAAACTAGCCCTGGCTTTCTCATTCTCGTCACGGGTTGATGGCTGCTGTACACACAGGTTAAATGCAGAGATAAACAGTCCAAACGCTTATGACTCTCAAGTGATTTGCTAAGGAGGCAACCCTGGGAAGCCAGTGAGCCTTCTTACTGCAAGTGAGCCAAGCTGGCTGCGAAGTCCCAACTTAGGGCAAAGCATTCCCAGATGTCCTGCTTTGCTGTTATTTGTAAAATAACTATTTCTGCAGCTTTCAACACTGTCTCATTAGTCATTATAGTTCACTTTTAACTCTGAAAGTTGAACATTATCAATTACAATTATCATTTTTAGCCGCCCTGGTATCAACCGGTAGATCACTGGTGGATCAACTCTAACTGAGATTTGAATTCCAACACTGTTGAGGACTTACATTGGTTTTGATACTTTACTTTTATTAATATTTTTCCACTCATTAGATAAGCCTCTTGTACTGTGTAGAATAAAATTCATCATCATTTAATAGTCACTAGGTTAATGTACAAGGTCTTCAGTTACTGTATGATTTACATTTACCTAAATAAAGTTGAAACACAGGTATTTCACCATTTTTAAGGCACTAAGACATTTGTTCTGATGAAGAAAAAAACTCAGTTAATGTTAAAACACATCTTGAGGAAATTATATGACTCATAAATACTTGTATGCATTCCTAGTATTCTTCTTATATATAAAATCTATAACTTGTTGATATTTTAAAATATGGGATTCAGTCCAGAAAAGTAAAATATTTAGGGACTGAATTCACCTGTAACATCTTTCTTTTTGTAGCTGTTTCTCTAATGGGAGGATAGAAGATTTACTGAGGGAGTAGAGCGATGGCTCAGTGGTTGGGAGAGCTGGGTTATCTTGCAGAGGACTTGGGTTTAATTTCCAGCAGCCATATCAATCGTGATGCTCTATCATTCCAGTTCCACGGAATTTGGTTTTCTCTCCTGGCCTCAACTACTCAAGTGGTCCTCAGACAGACATGCAGAGAAAAGTCTCAAATAAAGAAAATAATAAATAAACATTTAAAAAGAATAAAAATTTTAAAAATTAAAATTTAGAAAAAAATGGATTTTTTAAAACCAGTAAGGAATATAAGTGAGTCATTAGACATAGGTCATTCTAATCACACTGTTGGACTCTATTATCTGATTATTAGTTTATATCAAATATAGCTTTTCTATGCATGACTCTCTCATCATCTCTCATCCAGCCATCTCTCATCTATCTATCTATTGGTGAGTAATACTCCTGTTATTCTCAGCATTCAAGCCTTGACTCCTTTACCCTCTTCATTCTGTGCAGCTTTCTTCATTCTTAATTGACAAGAAGAGTGTTTTACTCTTTGGAATGCACCTTACTCTTTGTATAGCTACCATACTGTTCTTACCGTGCTTCTCCTTCATAATCCCTTAATATATAAGCTCTTTAAAGGTAGTGTTCATGTGGAAATTTTACACCCACACTCAACTTTCCAGTAATTTAATATCATTGTAGTTTTGACTTAGCTCATATTTAGTGTATGAGATATGTCACACAATTTTTTATATTGCCGAAGAATCCACAGATGATCTGAGAGTACTTGATGAAGGACTGTAATGAGGACTTCTTGTGAACCTCTTATTTCATGTGCTGGGAAGACTTTGCTATAAAGAAAATGTTGGAGATGTAATTGTTTTCTTTTATTCTGATGTATTTCATAGACCTAGTTCTCAAAAATATAGTCAGGAAGGAACATAAAATGATGATTGGCAATCTTGCAAGGATGATATTTTTAAAATTTCCCTCTTGGCACAGAGGAAATTGTGATCACAACCTGTCACCATTTTCAACATCATCTTTATGGTTGCGAACAAAATATATTTGGTGCAGAATAATTTTAGAAGGAAAAACACTCACCCTGGTTTCTTAAATCAAAGTGGAAGCTTTCCTGAGCCATCACCAATGTATCAAGGCTAACCACAGAATCTTTTTACATGCAGTATATATGCTGGTGATGTTTTTTTTTTAATTTTTATATGGTTATCACAGTAATAGCTGCACACAGTACCAAAAAAAATGAAATAAATTCAAACTCAGGAAAGCCTAGAATACATTAAAGAAAAACAAACCTGTGTATTTATATCTTCAGTGAACATTTAGTTGTATTTTAATAATTCCTTGTCATTTTTCTCTTTTTTATTTTATTAATTACACTTTATTCATTTTGTATCCCCCCATAAGCCCCTCCTGATCCCACCCTCCATCTCCCTTCTTCACGCATGCCCCTCCCCAAGTCCACTGATAAGGGAGGTCCTCCTCTCCTTCCTTATGATCTTAGTCTATCAGATCTCATCAGGAGTGGCTGCATTGTCATCTTCTGTGGCCTGGTAAGGCTGTTCCCCCTTCAGGGGGAGGTGATCAAAGAGCAGGCCAATCAGATATGTCAGAGGCAGTCTCTCTTCCCATTATTATGTAACCCACTTGGACACTAAACTGCCATGGGCTACATCTGTGCAGGGGTTCTAGGCCATCTCCATGCCTGGTACTTGGTTGGAGTATGAGTCTCTGGGAAGACCCCTCTGTTCAAATTTTCTGGTTCTGTTGCTCTCCTTATGGGGTTCCTGTCCTCTCCAGCTCTTACTATTTCCCACTTCTTGCATAAGATTCCCTGCACTCTGCCCAACAATTGGCCATAAGTCTCAGTGTCTGCTTTGATAGTCTGCAGGGCAGAGCCTTTCAGAGGCCCTCTGTGGCAGGTTCCTAGCTTGTTTCCTGTTTTCTTCTTCTTCTAATGTCCATCCTCTTTGCCTTTCAGGATGGGGATTGAGCATTTTAGTCAGGGTCCTCTCTCTTGATTAGTTTCTTTAGATATACAGATTTTAGTAGGTTTATCCTATGTTATATGTCTATAGGAGTGAGTATATACCGTGTGTGTCCCTCTGCTTCTGGGACAGCTCATTCAGCATGATCCTTTCCAGGTGCCTCCTTGTCATTTTTTTTAAAGCAAATGATGCAAGCAGAGTTTAAGAAAACACTTTAGGAAGGCCAAAGGAAACATAGAAGATCTTTCTTCTATACATTTCTCAGAGTATGTTTTTGAGAGCTAATGCCAGACTCAGTGCTTTCTCTGTCAGAGGGACCTTCTGAAGATGAGATAGCACCACACCCTAAGAAGGAGACATTTCAGCTTCAGTTGGGCAGCCGTCAGAGTTGGAAGCTGTTTGGAGAAGGCCTCATGTTGGTCCTCCTGAAAGCTATCTTTGCTGCTCTACCTCATACGTGGAACATTTTCAGATGAATTTTCTCTTAAGCAATATTTTCCTCCTCTAGTCAATATTGTTTGCTCTTTACACGAAACACTGGAATCTGTGCAGTAATATGAAGTTGGATCAGATAGATAACAACAGAATGCACTTTTTCAACAATTGGACTCTTAGAATCTTGAGTGGCAAAGACAATGAATGAGTAACCAAAGGCTCCAGGGAAGGGAGAGTGTGTATGGTCACCACCCCAGTATAGGTGAATCTTCTGAGATCGTAATCACTGAGTGATGTCAGTTCATAAAAAAAAATCCTGAACTCCCTGCTAATATAGAAAATAACATGTATGCTTCAAAAGAAGCAGTAACAAAACCAGGAACTGTGGTCAGTATTAAAAACTATTTCGATTCAGGCTGAGCCCATCTTCTTGCCTAAGCAGCAGAAGGAATCTCAACAGAGATGCAAGGCAGGAGAGTGGGCCAATGCTGGGAAGACCCCGCTTTCAGCCACTGGGGTGTCCTGGGAAATAGCCACAGCAAAATGCTTTCCAGAAAAACATGGCCATGTCCTAAAGGAGGAAAGCCTAGGCTGGGAACTGGGTTGAGGAGAAGGGATATGCTCTTTTTATGCACACCCAAAAGCTTTGGTCTCGCACGGTACCTGCTGCAATTGCGTATGAATCCTAATTTGAAAGTAAACAATAAACTGCGGATTACGAAATCAAAGAATAAAGGCTGAAAACATAAACAAATATGCCTCTGCCTCGCTCTTTCTCTCCACCACCCTCTCTCCTTCGGTGTGTGTAGGGAGGGGGTGATATTAGGGAAAGAACCCATAGCTCTACCGTGGCCATAAAAAATAAAGTCATAGTCATTCATCTTTTCCCCTCAGCACCTGGGTTAAATCTACATTGTGTATGTGCTTTAAAAGTACCCATCAATGACCTACACCCCAGTCCTCCTTTTACTTTGTGTTATTATTATTATTACTGTTGTTGTTGTTGTTTTGAGACCATCTCACTGTGCTATCTAGACCAGCCTTGAATTTCCTGTAGCCAAGCCAGATTCTGAACCTGCAGATCGTTCTGCCTCACCAAGCCACAACACTGTGACTACAGGCCCATGACACCAGGGCCAGTCTTTTATTTTACATTTTGTGTTTTCTGTTAGTGGCCTGTTCTTGATACTAAATTAGTAAATTATATGAAAATTGACTTCCCAATGTCAGATGACATTCTGACAACATACTGAACTGAATATAAAGAGAAATATCTTTAGAGTATGCGAAAATGGATATAAAGCGCTCTTATCTCCACCCAAAAATACTATTTATAGAATTGAACATAACAAAGCATATTCATGTGCAAATAGTAAATGAGTCATCATAGAGTTTTGCATGAAAAATCCAGAAAGGAGACACATATCCCATTTTCTATGTGTAATCCACTGGTCTGAAATGTATGCCAATTTCATATATGGCAACATTATATCTTTGGTTGCGATGTAAATTAATACATGAATATGTCGAATTAACATAGCTTCACAGACTTCGAGAACATCAATATTTTCAACCACCAGATGGCGGAATTAAAGTGACGCATTTCAGACTAGAGATGCAGTTTATACTGAGGAAAAAAATAAATAGCTGCAGTCTCCATCCCGCAGTTTATTTTTAGTTGAACAGGCATGAAAATGCATTGCAGCAAAGCAATATGTGCATTAAATGCGGGAGAAAGCTATTTTTGATTAACAATCTCCCGTTTGGAAGAATCGCTGCTTTCGTCGAGTCTGACAGATCCCTCGCAGCTCCCGCGTTTGAACACTTGGTGACGCTGTTTTAGAAAGTCGCTAAAGACTGTGGCCTTTTTTAGCGGATATGGCCTGAAAAAAACTGCCTCTGGTTCTGACCTGAGCTTTTTGCTTCCTGGGCCCGCAGTAGCAGGAACCCCAACCAAAGATTCTTTCTGCCATAAACTCTGCCATGTCTTCTCCGCTGGGATATGCTACAGTTGGAACCATAAGGAAGATAAATCTTTCCTCTGTTAAGTTGCTTCTGCCGGCATTCTGTCTGTACAATAAGAGAAGCAACTAATAAAGCCCCCAATGCATTCTATAGGACTCTTTTAAAAGAAGAGGAAAGTCTGATGGGGAAAGGATAGGAGCTCCACAAAGACCAAATATATCTGGGCACAGGGTCTTTTCTGAAACTGACATTCAACCAA
>REGO01000100.1:671429-692164 GCA_010120015.1 Rhombomys opimus | reverse complement strand
AAAAAAAAAAAACAAAAACAAAACAAAACAAAACAAAAAAACAAAAAAAAAACCACTCACTATTAAAATCAACCTAGCAGTGGGGCAAGACCAGAAAATAATTTTTCATCCCGTAAGCATCTCCTTTCCAACATCTAAATCAGCTCCACCTGATTTCAGCCAAGTGCTCTCAGATTTACTTTGCGATTTTTTATCCTTCTCATCTTCTGAAAACTGATCATTCGTGTCTAAAGCCCTCAAGTGAGAGAGACGGTGGTCAGCTGTCTCATCTCCAGTGAGGACAATGTGGTTTAAACCTAGGTTCTTACACTGTAGCTTATGTTTTGGGAGGTAATGAAATTTAAACCATGAAAATAACTGTAATAAGAATAAAAAGGGACTGTGCACACAGGGTACTATGTATGTACTGCATACAGAGAAGCTCACTAATGAATCAGAATTACTCTCATTTTAAGTGGTAGGGAGATTTTTGATATTTCAATTTTTCTTAACTTCTATAAGAGATACCATGAGAAAGATGGTGAATCAAATTAAATGGTTTTCCAAGATCCAATGTTTGTTCATTGCTATATGATGTAAATCAATTTAACTACTCTATGACTCAGATTCCTAACTGATAATCTTCCCAGAGACTCATACTCCAACCAAGTACCATGCATGGAGATAACCTAGAACCCCTGCACAGATGTAGCCCATGGCAGTTTAGTGTCCAAGTGGGTTACATAGTAATAAGAAGAGGGACTGCCTCTGACATAAACTGATTGGCCTGCTCTTTGATCACCTCCCCCTGAGGGGGGCGTAGCCTTACCAGGCCACAGAAGATGACAATGCAGCCACTCCTGATGAGATCTGATAGAGTAAGATCAGAAGGAAGGAGAGGAGGACCTCCCCTATCAGTGAACTTGGGGAGGGGCATGTGTCAAGAAGGAGGAGGGAAGATGGGATTAGGAGGGGAAGAGGAAGGGGTTTATGGGGGGATACAAAGTGAATAAAGTGTAACTAATAAAAGTTTTTAAAAAATTAAATAAATTAAAAATAAATAAATAAATATTAAATTTAAAAAAAGAAACAGGAAGAAAGACATGCAATGAGAGATTAAAATATAATAATAATAATTATTATTACAATAAATTGAGTGTGAGCAAGTAAGAGCTCTCACTACCAAGCCTGGTGACTTGAGTTCGGTGCTCAGAACTTCCATGGTGGAAGGTGCCAACTAGAACCGGCAAGATGTCCCTGAACTTCCACATGTGTACCGCTATACACACTCATGCACAAAACCTAAACACATCAATAATAAAATCTTATTTATATGACCTAATGAATGGCAAAGAGAATTTTAGATAGACAAATTCTTGATGAAATAAATCTGTTCCACTTCTGAGACTACATTTGATGCTGATCTATGAAACATGACAATCCTAAAGCCTGTGCAAAAAAAAAAAAAAATCCCCTTGTTACTCTCCTGTGTGGTAGGTGATCGTGACAGGAATACTAATCCAGCAACTAAAAGTAACAGAATTCATGTCATCAGGCCAAAATATTATTTCTAAATATAGAACACATTTTCCTGATTTCTTAAGTGCATAGCAGGTAGCCAACAGCAGAAAGGACAGGGAAAATGGGAACTGCATTGCCTCTAGCAAGAACGAGTTTGTTCTGGCATGCCAAGCAGCCCGTGACTGAAGAACACAGAGCCCTCCTTGGTGATGCTTTTGGGATTTGTCTTTTAAAAGCAACCCTGACCTCGTAATTGAATCAAGACAAGAATAGTCACAGTCAATTCTGTTCCAACCCACTTGGTTTGGAATACATTGAAATGTTTCTTAGTGACTAGGCCATAAAGGTTTAAAGATAGCAAACTCAGGAGGCACTTGGTTTTGTAGTTTGGGAGATGGCTTGCCCAGTGAATGCAAATTCCTGAGTGCAGCCTGCAGCACCTCATAAAACCAGTGCTGGTGGCTGAGGCCTGTAATCATACTGCTGTAGAGAACCAAAGATAAAGGTCTTTGGTGACTGCATTGTGAGTTTGAGGACAGCCTTGGCCTCTTGTCTCAAAAAAAAAATGCAAGAAAAAAAAAACAAGAAGAAGAAGAAGAAAGAGAGAAAGGGAGAGGGAGAAGGAAAGGGAGAAAGAGAAAACTAGCGATTTAAAAATCCTCAGGGACTGGGAGGGAACGAGGGTTCGGGGCACGGCTGGGATACAGAATTAATAAAATGTAACTGATAAAAATAAAAAAAAAATAAAAAAAAAGAAAAAAGAAATTATCTAATTAAAAAAATAATACCCATGGTTATAATTCAAAATAAAATTTGCAACTTAGGTTGATATGAAAATAATAAAAAAAAAAATCCTCAGACCTTAAGATTTTTACTATTTCATCCTGATGATGTCATCCCACTACTGAACAATGAACACATGCTATACTTAAATTTTTGTTGAACAATTTTATAGCCTGCAAACTACCATATTATTCTTAATTAAATAAACAAACATATCCCCTTCTGTTCCATATTCTGTGCATTTTATTTAGGTCTTCTTGTGTCTGTTGAGCCTTGCTTTGTGCCCTAATATATGGTCAGTTTTGGAGAAGGTTCGGTGGGGTGCTGAGAAGGTATACTCTTTTGAGTTTGGGTGGAAAGTTCTGTAGACATCTATTAGGACTATTTGATTTAGGACCTCTGTAAGTGTCATTATTTCCCTATTTAGCTTCTGTCTAGATGATCTGTCCCTTGGTGAATGCAGAGTGTTGAAGTCTCCCACTATTGAGGTGTTGGAACCAACGTGTGATTTAAGCTTTAACAATGTTTCGTTTAAGAATGCAGGTGCTCTTCTATTTGGGACACAGATGTTCAGAATTGTGATGTCCTACTGGTGGATTTTTCCTTTGATGATAATGAAGTGTCCTTCCTCATCATTTTTGATTAATTTTGGTTGGAAGTCTATTTTATTAGATATTAGGCTGGTTGTGCCATATTGGAGCCCCTCTATTCTGTGCATTTTAAAGAACTTCCAGCTCCCCTGTGGGAACTTGCACGCTTCCTTACACCTCGTGCCCATCTTTTCTTCCTCAACATCAGTTTCTGACTTTTTCCAGTGAAGTTTGTTTGTACATTGCCTCCCAAGAATAAAATAAGAACAAATTGTAGTGGCTAGCTCAAATTCTCTCAAGCAATAGAGATGTGATCACTCTCCATTTCCTCCCAAACTGTATCTTAGTTGTTGCTTCTTACCCATTTATTCTTCTAATGCAGTGATTCCTGCAAGCAACAGTTTTTGGGCGCCCCAAAACATCAGTTAATAAACACATTGCTTGGCTCCATCTTCAGGTTCCCATTCTGCAAGTCAGGAGTGCGGCCTAAATTTTCAGCAGTCTATGGAACCCTCAGGTGATGAGGATTGCTCAATTAGGGATCCCACTTGAGAACAGGGGATCTGCTAGTCTACAGCTCTATCTCTAATGACTTCTACTCTACATGTTTAATGTGCCTTCTAAGTATGCTGTGGGTACAGGCAATCATAGTTTAAGTATTAAAAATGGTAAAATATCCTACCTATTAAAATTTAGTTCGTTATAAAAGCATGAAACATAAATTCATTCATCTCCAATGAATTAACACAATTGAAAATTTTAAAATCAGGTTCTTTGAATGGTTGATAAAAAGGCGTTTTTTTTTTAATTTTATAATATTAAGTGAACTAGGATGGTTGATATGTAAAAAGATCAAACTCAAGATTTCTCCAGTAATGCTAAGTGTTCCATTATTATTATCTTAGATACTTTGTATTATACTTCAAACTAACCATTGTACACATGAGCATGCACGAATTAAGTCATATGCCCAAGATTACAGAGACAGAAAATGGTATAATCTATAGATCAGTTACCTTCAGATTTTTATAAATTACATTCAAATATTATCCCAGGCAAATATCTGTAGTTTGATGAGAACACATTAAATGTCAAGGCACGCCTGTGTTAAGAAAAAACACACACACACACACACACACACACACACACACAAAACCATCAAGCTGGTACAAATGGGAAAACATTCACATTTTCTTTTTGACAACACTTCTCCTCTCTCTTTGCTCCAAGCTAGAGATGTATAGCATTGCCTCCCAGAATAATGGGAATCTACCAATTCAAAGTTAGTACCTAAGAAATAAGTATTCCGTGATTGCAGTTTCACAGACCAACCAAGAAGACAAAGGAGATTGTCCCATGTGAAGACAATAGGTCAATACAAAGCAAAAAATTTGTTTTTGTAAATTCTTTTACTTATACTATGAGTTAAGCATTGTGAGCAGATTAATGCATTACTGAATAAACCTTAGGGGAAAAGGTATAGAAAGCTACTTCTTTCAGCCTATTTTCTGTTGCATGTTTATTATGTAAGATGATGATGAAGAAGAAGAAAAGCAGCTAAGTCACATTTTGCCTTCAAGTTACACCAATTGTAAACTTTTGTTTTCAGTGCTGAGAGCTGAACCTAGGGCCTTCACTCATGTGAGTGAAGTGCTCCACCAATCAGGTATAGCCAAGCCCACTGCTTTACTCTGCATGTAGAGAGCAGATTTCACCAAGCCTAGACGAGGCTTGAACTTGCTATCTTCCCATGTCAGCCTCCTGAGTAGCCGGTATCACAGGCCCTACTCTGATTGTGAATGTGATGCTTTGCTTGTTTTGGAAAATATAGAAGAGCAATAATGAGATATACTAAAAACAGGAATAAACACTGAAATCATTTCAAGGAGTTCTTTCATCACATGGATCAGAACTTTAAGGAACCTACTGACAAGGTCTTGTGAAGCAGAAGTATGAACAGAACTATATATCTGAGGAGAGTGTGATGTTTCTTGTATGTGGATCAAGTTCAAGACTGGAGTTAAGTCAGACTCACATCTTAGAAGAGATGTTAGGAATAAAAAAAGATGAACACAGTAACCAGAAAAGATGCTGCAGCTACTTGATCTTTGGACCTCCTGTCAGTAAAGACAGAGAGATGACTGACTGACTGTGAAGGAGACATGGGTCATACTCATCTTTTTAGCTCTGTTGTGCACTCCAGCATTGCATGTACCAAATGGTTTTATTTGTATGTGAAGGTAAGAACCTGGTGACTAGGGAAGAGACAGTGGAACAAAATGTAATATTTAGTGTTGGAGAGAACTGATTTTGGAGGAAGTGGAAATATGGTTTTGATCGTAGACATGTTTAATTGAATATGACTCATATATCATATAATTACCTAGGAAGAAAGACATGTGGACAGAGTTTTTGCAGAACCATGCTATTTAAATAAATAGTGATTTAACGATAAGAGGTAAAATCAGATGGTGGTAGAAACATAAGGAGAGAGAAAAGGATGTATAATTGATTATGTGTTGAAGTGGGTAGAAAATGCACAATGGGCATAAGGCAAAAAAAAAAAAAAAAAAAAAAAAAAAGACAACCACAGAAAAGGGAACCAAGGTAGGTATACATGGAACCTGGGAGAGGTGATAGTTTTGACAAAATGAAGCTGCATCCTTCCTTGCCGGACCATAACATTGACGTGCTATGTTTTAGGTGTCTTCGCAAGATCTAAGCTCAACAGAGGGAAACTAAGTTAATTGATGCATATGTCATAATCAAACACCTTTAGTTTAACAAATATGCTTTTCAAACTTCTTTCTCCAAGGTTGTTATGATAGAATCAACCACATCACACTTTAAAGTAAAGTATACATACAGAGAAAAAAAAAGAAAAATACAAGGAATTTCAATGTCAAAACCATCTTCTAACTCTATTTTCATTATCAGGGAAACAGCACAAAAATCTACAAAATACCTGCTGATAAGCAATGCTTAAAACATCCAAGAGCCTTAAATACAGAAAAACCAGAGACATGGTTGCAGCCAGAAGGAAATTAAACAAACAGGATGAACACATTTCACATGAAACCTTAGCTACAACACTCAAACTGAAAGAAAAGCTAATAAAAAATGTAAATATACATGGGTTTCTTTGATATTGTCATACTAATTTTGTTTAATTAATAGTAAAAATATAACATGCCAATGTAAGGTATTCACCAAAGAAACTGTAAAGTGGAATAGAATGTAGATGATATATGAAAAGTGCTCGGTGTTCCTGTACAGATAAATCTCTTCTAATACATAAAAATCCATTAATATAAAAATGGAAAATTTCAACAAGACTGTGAGGGTTGGGTAGAAGACAGCCAGCGGCACTAGACCTGGCCCACCACTACGATGAGCAAGTATATGGAGGAGAGATGACAGAGAAAGAGAAATGGAATGGTTTGTGTGCTCTAAAGGGTGTCGGGACTGGAGATGAGAAGATGGTGAGGAGCAGCTGGATGTGTGTGACCTTCCTTACCACCTGAGGTCCACATCACTGTTATGGTCCCAACCATTACCACCACCAGAAGCCATGCCTGTGTTCTTGTCTGTGTTCATGTGTTCGTGCAACAGTAGGGTTCTGTGTCAATGTCCATGGCCCAGGTTACCACTAAAGGCCATGTTGATGTTCGTGGTCTTGGCTCACCTAACGCTGTGTTGATGTGCAAGCCCTGTGCTGAGCTGGCCCCACCTTCCTCTCTAGCTGCCACATGCTAGACAGTTGACCCTGCCTTTACCTGGGTGTTGCAGGAGAGCTGACAGGCCAACCAACTCAGCTACCACCCAGGCCCAGATCCAGGGCACCAAAAGATCTACCCTGTCTATGAACTGCTACAGTACATGAAGGAGCTGGTCCTACAGATCCAAAGCTGCAGGACCTCCATGATACAGAGCAACAACAAGATATTGGAAAGAAGTCTCAGTGAGGACCCAGTACTGATAGTGTAACAGAAGCCAGAGGCCTAGAAACACACCAATGACTCATTCTGTAGGGTTAAGGGTGAGATGTTTGTGGCTTTTTATTTGTTTGTTTGTTTGTTTTATTTTTTTAATTTTCTTTTGTGGGGAGGTTGCAAGGGTAGAAGGCAGGTAAGAGAGAACTGAGAACTGAGTGATATTGAGAAACATGATATGAAATTCAAAAAGAATCAATACAAATTCATTAAAAAGAAAAAGAATTTGAAAGAGACCAAAAGAAAGGATTAGGAGGAGCAAAGGGGAAAGGGCAAAGGGGAAATGATGCAATTATACTATACTCTAAAATAAATTAATAAGCAAAAATTCTAAAAATGGGAAATTTTGAAGATGTCAGTTATCAAAAATGTCATATAACAAAAATTTCAAAGATTAAATAACCTTGATGTATGTAATTCTGTGAAAGACCCTTTTAAAATAAAATAAGTAGAGATAAAATATATTGTGAATAGTGAATCCAATGGTTTGATAATAATAATGATGATGATTAATAATTTTTCCCCAAATGAATCTACAAGAATAAACCTAGTAAAACTTCCTAGTAATGGAGGAGAAGGCTCCTTAACTGGCCATCTTCTGAAACCAGGCAAAGCCTCAAGTAGAAGAATTTGGACACCAACCCAGCTACAAAACCTTTGACCTACAGTCTGTCCTGCTTACAGAGAGTGCTAGGGCCAGAGCCTCGCAGAATCATCATTGAAGAGACCATCCAGCAACTAATGGAAGCAGATGCCAAGTCCAAACACTAGGCAGAGCTCAGGGAGTCCTGTGGAGGAGGAGAAGGAAGGATGAGAGGGACAAGAAGGCTGAGGAGCATGTCACTATAACACAGCCCACAGAATCAACTGACTGGGAGATATAGGGGCTTGCAGAGATCAGGGAGCCTATAGGGGTGTACATATATGCTATGGCTGAGTAGCTTGGTGTTCTTGTGAAATTCCTAACACTGGGAGCAACAGCTGTCTCTGAGTCTTTCACTTGCTTGTGGAACCCTGTTCCTCCTACTGGGTTGCCTTGTCCAGCCTTGATGTGATGGTATATGCCTGGTCTTACTGTAGCTTTTTATGCCGTGTTCCTTGGATGTCTCTGGGAAGCCTGCTCTTTTCTGAGGGTTTGCACAATGAGGAGATCTAGGGGGGAGGGGAGGTGAAGGAAGGGGGTTGGAGGAGAGGAGAGAAAACTGTAGTATGGATATAACATATGAGAGAAGAATAAAAATTAAAATTAAAAACTGTCAAAGAAAAAAGAGGATAAAAGAAGAAAAAGAATGTGATGTCTTCAGCAACAGTTTGTAATGTCTGGGGGTACATGAGACCTCAGTAGCAAACAGCAACAAAAGAAATAAACTTGACACTGGATTTAAAATAATAATAATAATAATAATAATAAATTCTTTCCCAAATGGCAAAAGCCTAAAATTAATGTCAGTCAACATGTCAACATTCTGGAAGAGTATTATGGAATTTTAAAGGATAAATGGAAAATATATAAAGCATCCACAAAGATTTCAAATATTTTGGTATGACAGCTTTGAGCACTCAAGTGGTTGAAACAGAAAGATTCACATGAAGTATAGGTGAAGCCTGGACTATATAGGAACAGTATAATCTAGAATTCAGAGTGAGATATTGTCTCAAGAAAAACAGGAACTTGGATATTTAAAAGAAAATGGCACTGATTAGTCACCACAATCAAGTAGGAGGTATTAAGAAGAGTAATAGTCTTTAAGCATGGCAACCTGATATTGATACAGGTATAATCGGATTAAAAAACATAGGCAGGCCCCGAGACTTGCCTTCCAAAAGGCACATACACATTTGGAAACCTGATTTATGAAAGACCCTGTCTTACTGTGGAGTGGAGAAAAGATAGCGCCTCTAATAACATACTGGGATTATGTTTATTTTTGTAAAAACATAAAATGAAATTTTTCTCATATCACAAACAAAAACTAATTGTATAACCAGCAGGAGAGAAAAAGCTATAAAACCTTTGTAAAGATAACATAGAAATTTATTTTTATGTCGTTAGATAGGAAAACGTTATCTCAAAGGAGAGGGGAAAAAGTTACACATTCAAAGAAAATGATTAATAGAATTTGAATACATAGATGAAAACATAGAGAAAATAAAATGCATGTTTCAAACCAGAAGGCAGATGCAGAATATGTTAAGCATTCTTGCAGATTTTTAAAAAATGTACACAGCCCAATGAAAAAGACAACAAAAACCCGCAGTAAGGAAATTCATAAAGTGTATCGGTGTGGTGGCTTGAATGTAGATGGCCCACAAAGGCTCATACATGGGAATGCTGGGTCCCCAGTTGGTAAAACTGTTTGGGAAGGAATCAAAGGTGTGGCCTTTTGGAGGAGGAGCATGCTTTGAAGTTTCAAAGACCTCTGCCATGCTGTTCCCAGTTAGCTCTCCCCCTCCATGTTGGATTTTAACGTGAGCTTTCGGCCACTAGTACCATGCCTGCCAGCACTGGCATTTCGTCTTCTATGGTGATGATGGATTCTAAAACTCTAAAACTATAAGCCCCCAAATAAACTTCTTCTATAAGTTGCCTTCGTCATGGTGTCTTATCAGCAATGAAAGAGTAACTAAGACAGTTAGCAAACATGAAAGTGTTGGCATATCAATTGCAAGTACTATGTAATCTAAACAGAAAATTCTTATACAATTATAAGAATGTCTTTTGCATTGAGGGATTTTAGAAAATTGATTGGCATTCTATAACAACACTGAACCCTCAGTTCCACAATTCAGTGTTTATTTATCCCAGAGAAGGCTAGCATGGGCTCATTTCAACATAATGTTCACGATGGACATGCCCATTGTGGAGATGCCCCAATATCCAATCGCAAAATTACTCAGTGTGATACATCCGTATTGTATTGACAGTACACAACAAGAACAAATGAAGTATTGCCTCCTCAGACTTGCTGCAATAAAACACCATGGCCAACGAAACTTATAGAAGGAATTATTTATTTGGGCTTACTGTTCCAGGGACACAGGAGTCTGTTCTGGATAGGAAGCATGGCAGCAAGGAGCAGCCTGGAGCGGTGTGAAGAGGCCTCACTTCTTGAACTACAATCAGGAAGTAGAGAAAGTACCATCGGAATGACATGAGGTTTCCAAACGTCCCAGCTCACCACAAGAGAAATGCTTCCTCCAACAAGGCCACCTCTCCTAAACCTACTCAGACGGTGCCACCAACTGGAAAACATGTATTCAAACATGGAGAAGATATCCATTAAACCACCATACTGTGCAAAAAATAAATAAATAAAATAGATAGATAGATAGATAGATAGATAGACAGACAGACAGACAGACAGACAGACAGATAAATGACAGCAAATAGTAGATGATCGCATGCAATGAAATTCCTATTTAGATCTCAGAAAAGTTAAACAGTATGTTAGTTTGGCACAGAAAGATACATAGAAAATTCAAAAAAAGACAGCAAAAGAATATTAACAAACTTTATGGCTTTATTTCTTTTGGTTAGAGAACAGAAAATTGAACCTCCCCCCCCCCCCGCATGCTATATAATATTTTATGAGAAGTGATATAAATGCCAGGCAAGTGGCATTTGAAACATGAACCCTCTATTCTTCACAAAGACTGTATATTCTTAACTCCACACTTAGAAATAAAATGTTAAAATGCAAAGGATAGCAGTATGTGATTGATAACTGTAAAAGATGTAGTACAGTCATTTGAATAGGACTTAGAAGATGTGAACATCAACAAAGGAATAGATAAAGACTTACAAAAATGACATGTGTTCTTCATCCACGAAGAATAAGTTATTTTATTTGGGAGAAAACAGACACAACTGAAGATCAACATATTAAGCAAATTAAGTCAGTGTCTGAAAAAAATCATATTCTACCATTTGTGGTTCTTATATTTTTTATATGGATACAAAAATGTGTGTATGGATAACAGGAAAATGTCTATGGCATCAAAAGGGACTCATGGGAGGGAAATGGTGGAAAAGAAGAGGTTAATGTATGCTTGATGTACATTATTTATTTGTATTTATATCTATTTTAGCTCAGTACCATGCCCAATGAATATGCATACGCTCCTATTAACCCATTATTATGAATAATACAACAACGAAATAAAAATAACCTCTTTACAGGGTCAGTATTGATGTCCCTACGAGGGCCAATACTGTCTAAATTGACAGACTCTAGAAATACGTAGGACACAAATTTGTGAGAATGACTGTGAGTGGTTATCTCGATCAGGTTGCTTGAAATGAAAAGATGTATCCTAATGTGCTGAAATATTGCATGAACTTGGATCCAAGAATTCATGAAAAAGAGAGAAAGAGAGGGAGAAAAAGAGAGAGAGAGAGCTGAGCACCAGCATTCATCTCTCTGATTTCTGTCTGCAAATACCATGTGACTCGTTGTCCCCTGGTTCAGTCGCCATGACTTTCCCAACACTGATGGGCTGCACTGCAAACAGTGAGCTGAAGTAAACCATTCCTTAAGTTACTTTAGTCAGGCATTTTATGACAGCAAGGAGAAAGGGGACTGTTACTATTTACAAAGTAATGCAGGCCTTTGAAACTAAGAAGTTTGGCAATGCTCTATTTCCACTCTTCATTTGCAGTGATCACCATCAACTGTTAAACCAAGTTGGTTCTGCCCTCCCTCTTTATTGCTATGTACAATAATTATTGGTTCTTTGTAAAGCTTCCAAGCACACTGGGAAGACCAAACTGTAACAGATACTTCTTTTTCATTTCAGAACAGAAAAGTAAGTTGAACTCTGAATTTTAAAAGGCATCGTGCCATGTAAAAAAAAAAAAGAAAAAGAAAAAGAAAAAGAAAGCATTCCATGCTTTATTAAAATTTAATAATATTTTCTAGGACCAGTAAACAATAAAATGGCACTGGTTTCTCAGAGGGAGAGCTGAAATTTCAATTCAGTATTCGAGCAAATAATTACTGTTATAAACAAACCATCCTTTAAGAACCTGCAATGCACTCTATCAAAAGCACTTAGAGCCACAGTATTCATTAGCATCAGGGATATCTAGGGCAAAGCTGAGGATTATCAACAGGCAGAAATTCATAAAGGTTGGCACAAATTTTAGGTCTTACATTAATGCATGGTTCTTTGGAGATCAGAAAAATAAAAGGTATGTATGAGCCCTGTGTTGTGATCTATGCTTCATATAATGTCTGCTCTAGCTAACCATATTGATTCTACTAGAATTTAGTATCATTGTTTCTTTGCTGCAGAATAAAAAGTGATTGCTCACGTCTTAGAAATGTTTTATTATGGAACAAGTGAATATATTTTTAGAACATAATGCTGCATTTCAATGTCATTCCAAAATCCGGCTTATAAAACCACGAAGTTGAATTTTGAAAAGAAATAAGTCAAGTTTCTTAGAGATATGTAAGAAACTAAAGGACTAGTCTGATATGCATTTCATTCTTGACAGTGATCTGTTTGCTTTTGTCACAGGTAGTAAATTCAATAAGCATGGCTTCAGACTATGATGGCAAACTGCTAGCAGCCTAGAACTTACTTACTCTGAAGCAGCCCCAAATAGCAGCTAAAACAACTAAGTTGATGTCAAGTGTTAGGGAAATCATACCAACTCACACATTTTTCATGCTTTTATTAACTCAATCTAGATAATCCACTTCTTTTAGTTAATATAGAAAATCTACTTTTGAGTATGTAAGTTATTCAGGATTAAAAGTTTATAGAGTTAAATTCCTGTCTCTGAGCTGATGTGTTACTTTGGGAAGTCACATGGCCACAAAAGCATGAAGGAGAGGTGACTGTATTTCTCTGGAAGAATGGATTTATTCTTAGTTTTCAAACTTGATGTCTATCAGCCACAATAATAGATAATTTTTACAAATACTAATTTCTTGGGATTTAATCAGTTTTAGAAAAGTCTTAAAATATTTTTCTTTAAAAATAATATACTCACTTATAAGTGGATATTAGCCACATAATATAAGATAACCATATTAAAAATCGATAGTCCTAAAGAAGCTAAACAACAAGGAGGACCCAAGGGAAGAGGATTAATTCTCATTCAGAAAGGCAAACAGGATAGACATTGGAAGTAGGAGAAGACTGGGAAAAGGACAGGAGCCTTCCACATGGGGCCTCTGAAAGACCCTACCCATCAGGGAATCAAAGCCAAACTTTGGGCACAATGAAGGGAATCTTATGGAAGAAGGGAGAGATAGAAAGACCTAAAGCAGACAGTAGCTCCACAAGGAGACCAACAAAGTCGAAAAAAATCTGGGCTCCAGGGGTCGTGCAGAGACTGATGAATCAACCAAGGTCCATGCATGGAGATATCCTAGACCCCCAGAGGTAGCACATGGGTAGCTCAGGCTTGGGTACCCTAGTAAGGGACACAGGGTCACTGACATGGACTCAGTGTCTGGCTCTTTGATCACCTCCCCCTCACTAGGTGACCTAAGTAGGTCACAGAGAGAGAGGATCCAAACAGTCCTGATGAGACCTGATAGGCTTGGGTCAGGCAGTAGAGGAGAAGGACCTCCTATCAGTGGACTAGGGGAAGGACATAGGAGTGAGTGGAAGATGGAGGGAGGGTGGGACCAGGAGGTGTTGAGGGAGGGACTACCGCTCGTTTGCAACATGAACAAATTGTAATAAATCATAATAAAGAAAAAATTAAATCTATCAAGTGTATGCTGATCTATAAATAAAATTCAAATTAGTAATATATATGATTTCAAAGGCTCTTTTTAGATCTGTGATTAAATAAAATATTTTTATAAAGGCTATACCTCAGAGAACAATCATTTTAGAATCATAAAATGGGTGGAGAAAGGGGAGGGAGAGATTGGGAGGAGAGGAGGGAGAGAGCTGCAGGGGGGATACAAAATGAATAAACTGTAATTAATAACAATAAAAAATACAAAAATACAAGAAAAAGACTGTAATAAACATGAACATCATGAACCAGGGAGATTTCATGGTCAGTAAGTGCTGGCTGCACAGGCCAAGGACTCCAGTTCTAGCATGGCATGGCACTGAGTTACTCTAGCACTGAGAATGTGGAGACGAGAGATGCAGAGGTTCACTTGCCTGTCCATCTTGACAGACCCATGTCACAAAAAAAAGACTATAAAACAAATAGCAAAGACACCTACTTTAATCTCCTGCCTAAACACACACACAAACATGCATACACACATTCACTCACATTCACATACACTCACAAGTACACTCACATTCACGTACACCCACACTCACACACACACTCTCTCCCACATACATATACGCACACATATACTCAAACACACACTCTCACACATGCATATCAACATATACCTCTGCACATGCAAAGCACACATACATGTAAATATGAAGTTTACCCATCGAGTATACATATAGGGCTAAGAAACATGCATAGATTCTAAAGATCTAATCTATATTTAAACTGAAGAAATTACACCATGTTTTATATAATTCTGAATAGATCAATCACAGCTTATAAGATAAATTATATATATGTATATATATATACATATATATATGGAAATTTCCTAAATATAATACTCCTAACAAGGACCATGCATGGAGATAACCTAGAACCCCTGCACAGAAGTAGCCCATGGCAGCTCAGTGTACAAGAGGGTTCACCAGTAAGGGGAACAGGGGCTGTCTCTGACATGAACTCATAGACTGGCTTTTTGATCACCTCCACGTGAGGCGGGAATAGCTTTACCAGTCCACAGAGGAAGACAATGCAGCCAGTCCTGATGAGACCTGATAGACTAGGGTCAGATGGAAGAGGAGGAGGACCTCCCTTATCATTGTACTGGGGTAGGGGCATAGGAGAAGAAGAGCCAGGGAGGATGGGATTGGGAAGGGATGGGGAGGGGCCTACAGACAGGATACAAAGTGAAATAAACTGTGATTAATAAAAATTAAAAAAAGATAAAAAGTTCCGTATTCCTCTATTTATTAAAATGTCATTCTTTTACCCCCACATTTTCCACTCCATTAGTCTTTATTAATTAGCTACGAAACATATTTTCACATTTTAAACCATCTTCTTATTTAGAATTATTTGGCAGAAGATTATAGAATGCTCAAGACCATTAAAGACAGAAGTCTGAAAATAGTTAATAAAAGCCTTTCCCAATTAGGTCATAGATGGAAATTAGCACACTGATTAAATGTTTTATTGTGACTCATCCCAGCTTCTCTGTCTCGGAAGCTTTTATATTCATGGATGCCCAAAGATATTCACTGGATTCTTTCAAAAGTAGCATTAAAAATGCATTTAGTAAGAAAGCTGAAATATAACTCCACGTCATCAAGATGATTATCCAGTCTTCCACAATAAACTTCAGTTATTACTGGATATCCAGGTGGGGATGTGATTAGCTCTACAATTACACATCCCCATTGAAATAGCCAGAGCCTGCAAGGACCTCCACAGAGATAAGGATGAAGGCAGTGGAACCATCAGCACCCTGCTGTTTTGATTCCTTAAGTTTTGAACCCCTTAAGTTCAAAAGGAAGAACGCAAGCCACAGGTTAAATCCAGGAGGTCTTTATTTTGCCTTTATACTATATATCATTCTGAAGTTCCAGTTATGTTTCACATTTAAATACCGTCTTATCTCTGCTTACCCACTTTCTCATTATTCTGTCAACAAATAGTTATTTTCAGGGGCCCAAATTATTGCAGAAAGAAAAGTGTCATACAAAGGTTGAGATTACTCTCAAAAGTTTAATTTAGGTTATAAACATTTAAATAAAAGATATCTATAGTAAAGTTTTATTTAATACAAACTATCTAAAAGTGCAACCCTCTTATGCAGACACACACACACAAACGATATAAAACCATGTCCCTTCCAGGGACAGGAATCCATGCTCTGAGGCAGTGACAGAGGTCACCAATTGCATTTTTTTGTTCTCAGTAGTTTTTGCTGTCTTCCCTTATCTAGATCTGGTTCCTCTTATTTGTCCTGTTTGCAAACAGTCCTGTCAGTATCACTGATGTCTTTTCAATACCTTCTAAACATTTTCCCAACATAACTATTTCTTACACTAGACTTCCATCACACCAAAGCAAAAATTCTATTCTGTTCATCTTTGCTCTGTTTCTACAAACACAGTTTTACATATTGTACATAAGCTCTGTCCAAAACTATTTTTCGTGGGTGTCATGATGGAAATGTTTTTTTTTCCATGCTATACTATACAATACCTGAAATCTTGAAAATAACAAATATTTGAAATGGCATAAAAATTTGGAATCTTCAATTTGAATTTAAGTCAAAATGTAGGTAGAGACTACTATACTGGACAGTGTTGCATAAAATTAGCATAGTTTCTTAAAATGTATTGTTTTTTAGATATTGTGATACATATATGTATGTATATGTGTACATAAATATATGTGAATTGTATTATATTTTTATAGTTCTTTTGTTCCATTTTCTTCTTCTATCTGTTATCCAGAGCTTTCAGTAAATTAGAGGGAACAATTACGGGAGAAATGGAATGAGGCTAGGAAAGAAATATCAAACAAACGAACTCCAGTCCAGTGTTACTTAGCATCTGGACCAATAATCTAAATCTCAGGGCTGATGTCCACAGTGCTGATGCCGCCCCATCTCCAGAGAGGAAGGAACATGGACTCAATTTCAGGAAACTTCATTTCTTAGCTGTTACAGGAGACATACCACTGTTTAACACTACTATTAAACACTAAACAAACAAGGAAAACAAATAAGAAAACAAACAAAAAAGCACAAAAACCTGAATCCAAATTTAATAATTTTCTCCCAAAGTTCTAAATGGTAAACCTAAAATCTTAACCCTACTACGGGCCAGAGCCAGTGATATCTATTCACTGGCTATGATGGCCTGGGTATATCCAATATATGCCATAACAGAAAAGATTCATGCACAATATTTTAGAATTTTTTGCTGTAACATATTAAGAACTCAAGCAATTACTTACAATACTTATGATAAGTACTCAGCTTATAAGAAATTAACCGAATGATCCATGGCCTAACGGTTCACTATAGGCAGGATGCCAAATTTATTTTCACAAATCAGTGAATAAAATGTTCAAACTAAACATTTCTACATTAAATTCTTCTTTCTAGTGTATCATTTTCTCAAAATATTGCTATGTTTTAATTGTTAAAACAAATAAGCAAAATCAGGTGTCTGGGAAATGTTAAGATACTCTACATTATCTTCAAAATATAAAATCATAAAACTTCAGGAGCCTACAATAGAGGGCCTCTGAAAGACTCTACCCTTCAAGGTATCAAAGCAAGACTCATAGCCAAACTTGGGGCAGAGTGCAGGAAAACTTATGAAAGAAGGGGGAGATAGAAAGACCTGGAGGGGACAAGAACTCAACAAGGAGGGCAACAAAACCAAAATATCTGGGTCCAGGGTTCTTTTCTGAGACTGATACTCCAAACAAGGACCATGTATGGAGATAACCAGAACCCCTGCACAGATGTAGCCCATGGCAGCTCAGTCTCCAAGTGGGATTCCTAGTAAGGGGAACAGGAACTGTCTCTGACATGAACTCAGTGGCTGGCTCTTTGATCACCTCTCACTGAGAGGGGAGCAGCCTTACCAGGCCACAGAGGAAGACAATACATCCAGTAGTGATGAGACCTGATAGACTAGAGTCAGATGGAAGGGAAAGAGGACCTCCCCTATCAGTGGACTTGGAAAGGGGCATGGGAGGAAATGAGGGAGAAAGGGTACGTTTGGGAGGGACTGAGGGAGGGAGCTACAGCCGGGATACAAAGTGAATAAACTGTAATTAATATAAAAATAAAAAAATTAAAATTAAAAATTAAAACAAAGACAAAAAACTTACTTTTACCTTTCTGGTATATTCCTGTATCTTTCATGATTACCTACTCTGACCCCAATTGTTTAAATTCCAAAAACTGTGCTAAAATATGTATGTCTGTTCTATATCTTTCAAGCATTCTCAATTTTTAGTCACAAAATCTACTGAAACTGAAGTATCAATGTATTCTAAGACTCAGAGCAATGCCATGGGTATAGGAGGCAGTACCTAGTGCCTGTGGCCACAAGAACACAGCTTTCTGGTGTCTTTAAATAAACTCTGATCACTTTAAAATGCCCAAGAGATAAAATTCTTGTTTTAATCATCTATTACTTTAAAGCCATGTTTTAAGGAATGACATTCAATCATCTTACAGTAAGCGAAAAGTGTACATAGATGTTGTATTTACCTTCCACAGCCTTTCTTATTTTTTTCCCCTTCATGCCATATTCTGTTTCTAAAATATAATTGTATATTCCATTTTGCATGAAATATTTTTATATTTTTCCCTAGTGTGGCTGGTAAATGAAAGCCTGCAAGAGTATAAACAAAAGGGGCCTTGGGTTTCTTTCAACCATGATTTTTTTTAAAAAACTTATCCTTGGCTTTACTAAACTGTGGGTTGCTGCTGCTGTTATTGTCTCGGCTAAGCATAGACCCTAATTTAGATAATCATAGGATAAAACTGAGAGTGACATGCTGCTTCAAACAAGATTCTGATACCCCTTCATACAGACAGGGCACAGAGACACACTGAATTTAACATCAGCTAGTTGCCTGAAATTGAACTCTATTATTTCCAATGTCAGACTCAACAAAAACAGAGAAAGGCAAGTCAAAAGAACCACAAATTTTTCTGCTTTTTGTGCTTCAGTAAGAAAAATGGCCTTATCATAAAAATTCTTTTATTAAATGTATCAAGAAAATAAGTAATGTATAGCATGCTGCTTGTGTAAGAAAATTTTGTGAGATTTAACATTGTTTATAGTTTGATTTAGTTCATGTTTATTGAAAGGTGTCATCAGGTAAATGACTTGTGCAAATAACTCATGTAACATATGCTATCGAAAGGCCTCATTCTTGTTTCAATGATGAAAGAGAGAAAGAGAAATAAAGAAAAGAGAAGAAAAAGAAAAGGTAGGAAAATATGAATGATTAAGGTCTGGAACAATATGATGCATACATACTTACATGTGTACATATATCAAAACCCTACATGACGAATTCATGCTGCCAAGTTGCCAATGAGGAGAAAACTCATACAAAGCCATTTTATAGTGGAGCAATTTCACAACATTAACTAAAAGGCAGGAGAATCACAAAATTGGGTGCAATTCCAAGTAACTCACTGATAAGGTAAAAAAAAAAAATAGCTGTTCTGTCTCTGCCTCTAGGTAATCTTACAGACATTGGCAATCACTTCACGGTTGTAATTAAGCCTGGGAAATGCATAAACACAAATTCAAAGGCACTGGTGGCATTCGGTGCAGCAATGTGGGTTATCCTGTCTCCAAAATGAGTGCAGAGTGGGTGGTACAGTTTCCCTCTCCCGAAGCCCGCTAGGACCTTATAGCTACAGGACATGGGAACAGCGCGCCCCAGCTGTGACCAACTGGCTCACATGCACACAGCATTGCCTGTCACCTCCCTTCCCCCAATCAATTAATTTCAACAACTAATTGTGGTGCATTTTGTCTCTGAACATCTCCCAGCAATCAACAAGCCTCTGGAGGAGAACACATTCCTAACCGTCCTTTTCACTTTGTTCTTACCTTCTTGCCCCCCTCCTGTTCACCTGAGAACATTTTACAAATTAATTTTCTCCACTAAAACCCTTGTCTTCTGCTCTGTTTCCAAGTAATTTTCACCTAAGACACTCAAGCACCATTAAAACTTTAATCTGGATTTAAAAGGAAAAGTATAAATTGAAAAGATGGTACGGAGGGAGGAAGATGGAAGAAAACATTGCCAAAGCTTTGGAATGATCTATACACAAAGTACAATCTATACACAACTACAATCCCATGCCTCATTTTTGATGTCTTTGAGTTATCCACCTTGTCTTTACAGTGGCATTTCAATGACATTTCACATAGCACTGATAATGGTAGCGTTCCATTTAGATGATGCAGATTTTGTTTGCTTTTTCATATTTTTTTCTACTGCTCTCTCCTCGAGGCTAACTTTGTAACAGAAAACAAATCTCTACATATTTGTAGACAACGTAACTTTTCATTTGTCAGGGTTTGCTTTTCGCCCATCATTCTTTCCATTACCATCATTAAAACCAAGAGATAGTTTTTAAAATGTGAATCAATCTTAAAGTATAATTACCAGTATTTTGAATAAAAGTTTTATGAAAAATATTTTTGATTGAGTCATTCCATGATTGTTCATGTCTTCACTGATCATTCTACGGACAGGAAACATCTCATAGGAATAACCTTTGTGCCTTAGAGTACCTTTTAGTGATGAGCTCAGACCCACTCAGAATATAACTTCTTTTTTATTTAATGCAGAGCTCTGCTCATGGCATCAAAGCCATATGGAAAGGCAGGGTAAAACTGTCGCCTCACTGAAGCTAATTTTTTTTTGTCACTTCTTAGTAGCTAGGTAAATTCAAAGCTTACTTGTTTTAATTCTATTTTTTAATATTTAAAATCTGTGTAATACTATTCATTCAAAAGGCTGTGTGAAAGCTTAATGAAATAATGCCGTCAGTGTAAGTTTTAGATAACTATTCTCTAGTAAGTAGACAAAGCCATAACATGATCTCATCTTTAGGTTCCATATATAAATGATTGATCATCGTAAGTCAGTTATCAGACTTCTAAAGATAAACATGAGAAGTTATTTTTTATATTTCACCAAAAATGCAATTCATAGTAAGTAGATGTTTACAAAGAAGGTAGCCAAGATTCAGCACTAATATTATTCTCTTGTTTACTAAGGAGTCATAAGAAGATTCAA
>REGO01000100.1:650276-670724 GCA_010120015.1 Rhombomys opimus | reverse complement strand
TATATAATTATTCAGTCATTCAGTCAAAAAGCTGCATTGATCGCATATGCTTTACTACCCACATGAAATCTTCATTTAGAATGCTTTAATATGATTTATTGAAGTGGAGATTTTTAAGAAATAAATTCATTTCTATATCTTATCTCTAACCATTGTCAAATAACTTTTGTTCTTATGCAATACTTTTCCTAAAAGAAAAGTTTTCTAATAGATATTATGCCCAGAAATATCTAATTTTCCTGACCACTAATGTACTCCCTTTCGGCAAAGAACATGTTTTATAACTCATCATATCTCAAGGAGTGGCAAATGTGTTAAATTTGAGATATATGAGCAGGCTCATGCTTCTTTACACACAGGAATGTGACCTCTCTGAATTGTAGTTTGTTCAAAAGTCATCTGAATAAAGATTGTTGGGCTGTAAGCTATGAGTAGTTCTTTGTGGCTTTCGGCTCTGTCTTCTGAGACTCCAACTGTAACAGGGAAGGAACATGTGCAGTGAAAGAACCTCTTGAACTCCCCCAATTCTACATGCAGAAAATGGTTGATAAAATTAGTCAGCTATAACCACAAGAAGCCCCAGAAACAGGCAGGAAGTACTTAACAACAACAAAAAAGCACTGTATGTAAGAATGACGAGTAAATCTAAAAGCATGCATAACCAATATCACTAGAAGAATGCAAACAGTATCCAAAACAAAATATCGTTTCATAAGCAGTAAAACCATTACAAGCAAAAAGTCACACAATAACCAGTTTTTATAAGAAAGTTGGAACATCTGAACTCGCACACACTGTCACTGGGAACATAAAATAGTACTAGAATAATAATTTGGAAATTTATAATATGATTAACATATTTTACCATACCACCTCAATTGTACTTCTGTAAATTAAAATTTGGGTTCCCAGCAAGACTTGTACTCAATAACCATAGCAGTTATATTTGTAATAGGCAAAATTGAATATAGTCAAATATCCATCAGCTAGAAAATAGAAATAAAGTACAGTAGACTCATTTAAAAATATTACCTAGAAATATTAAAGTGTAATACCAACACCCTTTGAATCACGACAAGCAAAACAAACCATGCATACAGAATTAGACACTATGCCATCCACCTTTTGAATTCCGTAAAAGTAAACCGTTTGTAGAAGAAAGCTAATATTTTCCGGGACTTGAATCATTGGCAACCAAGGTTAGGGGAATTCTAAAATGATGTCTTGGAGTGATGGAAATGTGTTATATCTCCATTGCTGTGGATGCTACCCGGGAGTACATTTGTAATCCTTAAATTCAGAGACGTTTCTTTAAAATAAATCACATTTCAATGATTAAAATTATCTAGACACAAACTGCCATTCGTTTGCATTCTAATGTTATTTGTTATTATGATGATAATGAGCGGTAGTTAGCGCACTCAGAACCTCCCACCTTCAAACTTTAGGTCAGTCCATGAACTCCTCGCCTGAACATTACTGACTTGGTGGTGGTTGCAATACTGAGAGTGGGGTGGTAAGCCAGGTGAATACTATAAGGGAGGTCGGCTAGAGCGACTATGTTACAGCCCATACGAGAAATTAAAAGGCTCCTATAAAGGATAATACAGGCTTGGTTTGAGAGATGGTTTTGATTTTTTTTTTAATTATTAATGATTTCCATGGTTATTTACTTGCTTGCCTGTGTAGGCATTTACCCTTGGCATATCTCTTGCAAAGTCATTCTCTTCTGAGTTATGTGGCCCAAATGCAGTATTTTAAGACATTTCTAATTGTTACATTAAATTTTAAAATGCTTTTTTTTTGGGGGGGGGAGTCAGAGTGACACAAGAAACCAGTATTACCAGCCATCAGTGAAAATTAACAGATTGCTGTCACTTAGTCCAGTATTATTCTATTTCTATTTCTTTCACTTTGCTTTAAAAAAGAAATGCAATACATAATTAAATCTACAGAACTCACTTTCTCTACACAGTAATAGAGACCGAACCCAGACCTTTGCTCTTAGGTAACCACTCTATCACTAAACAGACATTTGAGAGCAAAATCACTTATAATCAACCTCAGGCTCCATTTTCAACTGGGAAATCAGGGTGGAAGGAATGGCTTCAGAGAGTGTGTGAAATATCCTTCATTGGCTCATGTATTTGACCACTTGGTCTCCAGTGGGTGGTAGTGTTCATGAAGATTATGGAACCTCTAGGAGGTATGTTTATTGCCTATTTGGTGGTTTATTGCCTATTCCCAACTCCTTTCGATCTCTGTTTCTTGTGAGCAGCTGAAATTTGATCGCCAAGCTTATGGCTCTGGTTGTATGGCTTACTAGCTTGATCTCATGTCTTATCGGCCATAACAGACACTATCCCTGGAAGCGTACATCAAAATAAGCCTGTCTCTACCCTAAGTTCATTCAGCCACAGCATTTTCATCACAGCAATTCCTATAGAAGGCTTAAAGGACAGCAATCTCTGCAGTTGTATAGCATAATCTAAAATCCATACTTCGTCCGTGCTATGGCGGTATAGATTTAAGGTGTTCAAAGGCCTAATGCTGACTAAAATTGACTTGATTTCAACTAAAAAACATTCTTTTTCCAGCAGAGAAAGGTGAAGAGAAACAAAACAAACAAACAAAAAAATGCTGAATCAATTTGTGGGCAATCTATTTAAATTCTAAAAGAAAAACAAAGTTGTGCTAATTTACAAAGCATGACAAAATCCAGAAGAAAGAAAGCTCTGAATGGCATCCTTTTCACAACTACACAAACAACCAGTTCTTGGAGGAAAGTTTGGTTGAAGTATTTCAACTTCCTAGCAAATATAGTAATAGAGGTGAGGAAGGATAAGAAACAAGGAAAGATAAAAAAAGAAAAAAAAAAGATCATGGAGATAAAAATTTAGCAAACTTTACTAGCAGTTTCAAAGAACGATCTCCATCAGTTCCACATTTTAGAAGGAGCATTTGGGCAATTATGTAAACAATAGTTTGGGTTAAGACAACTAAGATGTCAGAAGACTTTGTAGGAAATGACTTACAAGAAAAAGCATGGTGTGTAATAAGGTATTAATAAGGAACCTAAGGGAAGTGGGGACTGCATGGAACATGGTCTCACTTCCTAGCCTTTTGATCACTTCCCTTTGGTGGGAATGCCGCAGGGGAAAAGGACAGCTCTATCGTGATGCAACTTGCTAAGCTGGAGTGAATGGGAAAGGGAGCTCCCCTTTTCTGAGGAAAAAGGGAGGGGGAATGGGGAGAAGTGAAGAAAGTACAGCAGGAATGGGAGGAGAGGAAGGATGGGGTTACAACAAGGATGTAAAGTGAGTAAATAAAAAAATAAATAAAATAAATAAAAAAATAAAAAAGTAAATAAAAAAATAAAATAAACAAATAGAAAAAAAAAAGACATTCTATACTCTCCCACTCAAAAATTCTGTATATCTCAGTGGACTTTTGTGACAGTTAGAGTGGTTATCCTAAGGCCATGGTGCTTTGCTTAGGGTTTCATATTTTTGCTATTAATTATAATTTTATTTATCTGTCCACCACAATAAAAGAGAGGGAAAAATCAAGAGGGAGTTAAAAATAGAACAAAGAAAACTTCATGTCATCTTCTGTGACTCATGTGTCCTGTATGCATTCTGTCATCCCATATACCTAATATTACTCTTTCTTGATCTCTTTTCTAAATGTTATACTATCTCCCCTTTTGCCACTCCTCACATACATTCATACGTATATCATAGGTTTCCTATTAGAAATCTTCATAATAGGGCAATACGCTATTTTTTCTGCATTTTGGTCGACACACATAATATTATACTTTTTGAGTTCAGCTATTTGTCTTCAAAGTTCATTATTTAATTTTTTACAACTGAATAATCGTCCCTTTCTTTTTTTAATAGTCCATTTCTTAAAGGTGCCATTCATTCAGTATTCATTCATTTCTTGATAGATATCTGTTTTTCTTGTTTCTCTTCTATTGTAAATAGAGCAACAATAAATATATATGTGGTATTGTGTGGGTTTCTTTGGGTATACGCCCAGGAATGAAATAGCTGAGTCACATGGAGGTTCAATGTTTAAGTTTTTGAGGAAATTACTCAAAGTAATTTCCATAAAGGCTGTAGGAACTTGAGTTCCCACCAGCAGTGAATACAATGTCTCTTTCCCCATGTCTCCAATGTTTGTTGCTAGGTTTCTTGATAACAATGATTCTGACTAGAAAAAGGTAGGAGCTCAAAACAGCTTCAGTTTGCATTGTCCTGATGACTAGGGATGCTGACTCTGAAAAATAGTTATTGGCTATGTATGTTCCCTCTATTGAAAAGTGTCTGTTCGATGAATGGGGGGGTCCCCCCCTATCAGTGGACTTGGAAAGGGGCACAGTGGTGATGAGGGAGGGAGAGAGGGACTGGGAGGGAACGAGGGTTCGGGGCACGGCTGGGATACAGAATTAATAAAATGTAACTGATAAAAATAAAAAAAATAAAAAAAAGAGATACTGTAAAAAAAAAAGAAAAGTGTCTGTTCATTTCATAATCTCATTTATTGATTTATAGTTTTATTTCTTTAGTGTTTAACTCTCTGAAATTCTTTGTAAATGCTAGATATTAGCTCCTTGTCATAAGTATAGCTGGTAAAGACTTTCTAGTATTGAATGGATCATACTATTACTCTTCTTTGACATGCATGGAATTTTAAATCCCATGTAGTTCCATCTGTCTTTGCTTAGGGCTATACTCCTGTGCTATTGGGTGCCGTTCAGAAGGCTGTACTCAGCATTTTGAGGAGTATTCACTACAGTTTCTTCCAACAGTTTTGGGTTTTTTTTACTTAAGATCTTTGACTCATTTGGAATTGATGTTTGTATAATGTGAAAAAAATATGATTCTAATTCCATTCTTCTGTGAGTAGGTACCCAACTTTGCCAGCACCATTTGTTGAATAATCTATTTGACTGAGTAGGAAAATCTGTTTCCCTCAGATTTGGCTCTAGGTAAGCTTCAGGGGGCACTTTGGTTGGTTGGTTGGTTTGTTATTTTATTTTCTTTTTATTTACTTTACATCCTAAGGGTTTCCCTTTCCTCCTTTCCTCTCAGTTCTCCCTCTTTCCCCCTTTCCCCTTCTACCTTCTCCTTTTCCTTTCTCTCCAGAAAAGGGAGCCCCTTCCCCCCATCTCAACCTTCCACAGCACATCAAGTCATATCAGGACTGAGCATATCCTTATCAAGGAGGCCAGGTAAGGCAGCCCTGCCAGGGGGAAGTGATCCAAAAGCAGGCAATGGAGTCCATGTTAGAAACAGGCTCCAACTCTACCCCATGCCCTCACCAGGTGCCCCATATGAAGACCAAGCCGCTCATCAGATACATGTTTGCAGTAGGCTTAGGTCCAGATCATGCATGCTCCTTAGTTGATGTCTCTGAAAGCTGCCATGGGTCTGAGTGAGTTGTCTCTGTTGGTCTTTCTGTGAGGTTCCCATCCTCTCCAGGTCTTTTCATCTTTTTCCCTAAGCTTCCACAAGACCTCCCGAGCTCCTCCCCATGCTTGGCTGCAAGTTCCAGCATCTGTCCTGATCCACTGCTGGGTGGAACCTCCCAGTCAAGTTAGGCTCCTGTCTGCAAGCATGGCAGAGCATCATCATTAGTGTCAGGAGCAGACTCTCTACTGTGGAGTGGGTCTCAGGTTGGGCCAATTATTGGTTGGGCTTTCCCTCAATCTTTGTTCCCTCATTATCCTGCACTCCTAGTAGGCATGGTAATTTTTGGATCACAAGTTTTGTCAGTGGGTTGTTGTTCCCCTCCTTCCACTAGGTCTGCTTGGCCAGGAGGTGGTCACTTCAGTTTTCATGTCTCCCCTTCCCCACTGCTAGGAGTCTTAGCAAGATTCACACCTTTGTAGGCCTCTTGTTCCCAGCCCTCTCAACCTCCTATCCCTCTTCTCCACACATCTGATTGCAACCCTGTTTCCCTCCCATTCCATATCCTGTCCAGTTCCTTCTCTTCATCCACTTCTGCTACCTATTCTATTTCTTCTTCTGAGTGACATTCCTGCACCCTTTCTTGGGCCTTCCATGTCACTTAGCTTTTTGGGGTCTGTGGTATGGTATGCTTCTTTGGGTTTGTAGTATGATATACTCCACACACAACAAGGACACTTGCTCAACAATGCTCATAGCAGCTTTATTCATAATATCCGGAAACTGAAAACAACCGATATCCCTCAACCGAAGAGCAGATACAAAATTGTGGTACATTTACACAATAGAGGACTACTCAGCTATTGAAAAAAAAATCATGAAATTTGCAGGCAAGTGAATGGAACTAGAAATCACCCTAAGTGAGGTAACCCAGACCCAGAAAACAGCACATGGTGTGTACTCACTTCTAGGATATTAGACCTATGGTGCAGGGGTTCCTTTGAATGATTGATGTGGGAAGGCCTGGCTTATGGTGGGTAGTGCCACCTCTGGGCACGTAGTCCTAGGCTGTATGAGAAAGCAGGCTGATCAAGCTGTGGAACGCAAGTCAGTAACCACAATTCTTCAATGGACTCTGCCTCAGCTCCTCCCTCCACTCCTGCCCAGAGTTTCTGCCCCAACTTCCCTTCAGGAAAGAGTTTAAGCTTTAAGGTCTAATAAAAATTTTCCCCCTGCAGGTGGCCTGTGGCCATGGCTTTATCACAGCAACAGAAAGCAAACTAGGACAACTATCTTTTTCCACTGCAGATTTTTGTTCTTCCTTTGTCAGAATTAGTCGGCCTTAGCTTTGCTGGTTTATTTCCGGGTCCTCTATTCTGTTCCATTGTGTCTATCTCTGTATTTATGCCAGTACCAGAATGTCTTTATCATCACAGCTCTGTAGAATAATTTGGGGCTACATATTGTGATACCTCCAGCTGTGTTCTTTCTCATCAAGATGGTTTTGGTTATTTGTGCCCTTTTGTGATTCCATGCTATTTCTTGAATTGTTTCTTTCCAGATTTGTGAAATATGATGTTGGAATTTTGATGGGCTCTTTTTTACATCTGTGGATTAGATCTGGTAGTATAGCCATTTTGTGATATTAGTTATGTCAATCTAGGACCATGAAAGATCTTTCCATGGTTTAGGGTCTTCTTTGATTTACTTTTTAAGTGTGTTTAAGGATTTATAAACATGTAAATATTAAAAGTAGTCTTAACTAGCTCAAGTATCACCACAGAGAAATATTAGAATTTCCCGGTAAATATGTGAGAAAAGGGAAGTAGAAAGGTTTTTGATAGTGTCATCTGCTATGTATCATAACAGCAACAATTTGGGATTGTCACACGTGCATATATGCACACACACTTTTCTAGAAAAGTGGCATTATTTTTCCTTAGGTCACCTACCCTTCTAGGTCTATTCATTGGCATGCCTCTCAATGTCTGTCTTTCCGAGGTGGTTTCATAGCCCTGAATGAGAAGCAGTTATTGTCAGTGAGGTCTTAGGACATATCTCTGAGCTGTGATATGATTTGGGTCTGAGTCACCGCTCAGGGAAGAAAACGAACCCTGTCTTTTCTCCAGCCTCCACACGATGAAGGAGAATGTGGTTGTGTATCGTGTAGCAAATGCCTACAAGACTAATTAACTAATAGAGATTTCTTCTCAGCCATGGAGCTACAAGCCCGGCACGTGCTTTACAAGGCCAGAGTTTGGCATCAGCAGGACCGTGATCTAATGTATTTTCTTCATAATTCTAATTCACACGTGAAAAACACAGAATGCTCAAATATCCTGAAGCTGCTTTTTATTATTTAACAGTCATGATAAGTCATTTCAAGGAAGACAAAGTAATAGAATTAGAAAACATTTATCACTTAAAACTAAGTGAAAATTAGAAGTTACATATTTATGAGTATAGGGTGCTTAAGTTCACCAAAACATGTAGATTTCCATAAACAAATATATAAAAAAGAAATACAGCAAAGAGTATATATTTTGATATATACCACACATACCATAATAACAATTTATATTTTACTAGATCAGATTATACATGCTTTTTAAATTTTTTCTACATTATCTTGTATACGCTTCTAAACTCTGTGATAAATGCATATCATGTACAATTTAAATACATGTAGGAAAATTTTAGGCCAGAGCGAAATCTAATTTCAGGCCACGCCTCTCAAATTATGTGAATTTGAGATTGCTTTTCTTTCACCCAATGCCTCCTTTTCCACTTAAAATATGCAAATTGATGGCGGCTGTCCAGAGATCCAAGGCACCATAAAAATTCACGACATTATCAGAACTTTTTAAATAACGATCTGTTTTAATTAAGTGCATAATACATATGTATGAGTGTATTGTGTGTGTTTTTTTTTAATAGTAGACACAGCTGCTTGCTGAGGGGTTGAAATCCCACTTAAAAATGTTTAACCCTATGCTAATAATCTAAAGAGGAAAGGAAGTAGCAGGTGATAGCATTTTGCTTTAATATTAACTATTCTCCGTGCCACAGGACTCTTTTTATTTCAGTATTCATTAAAAGCATTTGCTCTCTCACAGTGGCAGACTACATTGTTGCAGTGTTCCATGTCTTAAATCACTTAATGAAGAATTCTGCATCGCCGGTTTCACTGGGGTGGGGGCGGGGTGAGCACAGACACTCATATCTTCTATGTTCTCAGGATTGTGTGACGGACTGAAATCAGTCAGCTGTATTTTGTACAAAGTGGAGACAAAGTGGGGTTATCTTGTGTTCTTTTCAGTCACCCAGGAAACCTCAGCTGACCTGCCCATCCTCTGTCTGCCTGCGCAAGCTTTCTCCTCCATCTGGATCCAAAAGACTCAGACAGGACTTCCTCAATCTGCTACCCTCAGCCCACATCCTTCTCTGGAGCTCCTGCCAGACCAACTCACTGCCCTGCGGCCAGCCCGGCTTTCCTGCTCGCAGAAAACAACCTACGCAAGCAGTGTTCGCTTCTGTCTCTTCTAGACCTTGGGTGTCCAACCACACACCACACGGGCCTCTTCGGCTATGAAGAAGGAACTCGTGAGTGGTTTGACGGTTTGTGTGCCGGCGCTTTCCTCCAGCTTTTCTGGTCCCCTTTTCTTTTGGCAGAAAGAAAGAAACTACCTGTCTCTGCTTCACCGTGCTATCAGACACCAACTCTAGGTCATTGTGAAAACTTGCTGTTTTCTCCTTCCCTGGCCTGTGTGGAGGTGTTTATACCTGGACCCTCACTCCTCCACTAATTCAAGTATACCAGCAGTGAATATGCAATTATAATGTAAATTAGCATACTTACTACCTGAGTTCTGACTGGGTTTTGCGTCCTTCTTTAGAGTTTTTTTATTCCAGACCAAAGCATTTAACATTATGCTCCACATTGACCTTGCAAAACAAATACTGATTGTACCTAAGCCATGGCTGTAGTTAGAATTAAATGACTTTATACATACATAAAGGTGTATACATATACATTTATATATAATGCCCCAAACAGTGCCTTGTATACAGTAAGGAAAATGCCATGTAAATGAAATATTGCCATCCCTATAAAAGCATATAAGATTTCCATACATATAGAATCCTCGTCCTAGGCTAAAGCAGAACTGCACTGAGTTGAAGGACAATTTTTATTAGAGTGAGATTGTAGCAAGCAAGCAAGAAAGAAACAAAGAAAAGAAAAAGAAATTCAAAATTCCTAGTCCATCTCACACGCACACTGGAGAGGCTTGTTTCATGGACAAGAACATCGTGGGAAGAATGAACCTCCCCTGAGCTTGCCGCACCTGAATACAGCTGACCTCAGTGTCAGGAAACCACAAGCAACAACATGGGTAGAAGGGAGAATTTCCCAGGACATTCTTGGCAACAGGCTTTTAGACCCAAGACTTAGGTTGGCACCATACTAAAACCACTGGTCTATGGCATCAACCTCGGCACACAAGAGAAGAGTTAAGGATCCCTTAGAGCTTGCCCTCACTTTTGAGATCTCCAGGGGATCTGAGGTGTAAACAAAATGCTTGGACTGACTCAGGACCAAAACCATTAACAGTTCATTTACTGGGCAGAAAGCCGTTACCTTCGGCCCTCCAGCTGGGCTCGCAGTCAAGGGTCTGGCTAGAAGGAGGCTCACGTGGAAAGCAACAGCTGGTTTCAGACAGTGTTTCAGATGACGACTTAATGACTCCTTAGACTTTCCCCATCCTCTGACTCAGTTTTGAGCAGTGTGCTAGCAGGTGGTGAGACAGCTCCTGGAAATGGCTGGCTCTTGTCTATATTCCAGTTGCAGTACTATAATTTTGTGCCTACAGCAAACCTTTCTCCAAATTACACCCACACTATAATCAGCTGCAGAGGCCTTTTGTGACTATTTATAAAGGGCATGCTTTAATTCACCCTTATAATTTAGCTGGTAACATTTTCTGGAAAAGTTCTAACAGCTATGCAATGCAGAACCGCTGTTATTAAGAGCAAGGTCTCCTTAAAAAGTGTAGAGTGTGCCACAGGGCCATAAAATGCTAATTAATACAGCTGCCACAAAATTCTGATGTAAGAGACTAGACCTTGGGTGTCCAACTACACACCACACGGGCCTCTTTGGCTTTTGTTGTTGTTGTTGTTGTTTTTGTTTTGTTTTGTTTTGTTTGGTTTGGTTTGGTTTGGTTTGGTTTTTTGTCCCCCCTCCCCCCAGCAATAGCAAACAACCTCCTGAATTATCTCGGCCTATGTCTGGCCTAAACCAAAAATTATAATGAGATTTGCAGAGACTGCCCATGCGCCAGGCAGATCCTGCACAAGACATGCATGGAGTTCATGTACTGTGTCCAGCACTAAAGTTCTTGGACAGGCAAGATCTGAAGAGCTTGTTAAACTATATTCAAAGTCAGGAAGTATGTGATGTAGCCAGAGAGTCTGTATTTCTATCAAGGTGGCAGCTCATGCCAGGGCAGACCCCTCTGAGAAGTGGTGGAGCCAGCTGTCAGGCTGGGAGTGTCTGGGGAGAACTGTGGGTCTATGTGACAGTATGAGCAACTGCATCAGCAAATCCTCTTGGTGGTGACAGAATTCTAATTGAAGTTGAAAGCTGACCTTCACACTGTCAGTCTTTATCAGTAGTTCATTTTTATCATCATCATCAAAGATAAGAGAACAAATATCCATAAATGGATACGTAAGAATAAATTCACAAATAAGCAGAGTCTCTGTAGCTATACAGATGATACAAATGTACTTATTTCTGTAGGCCATCGTTGTATTAAGAGCCAAAACTATTCCTCAATAAATTTATACTTAAATTTATTAACTTTAAATTTTATTGCATTTTATTTGTGTTTTGGGTGTGGAGGAGGTCATGAATGGGTCATGGCTTCTGGTGTGTGAGTGTGAGGAAACTTAAGAGTGGGCTCTGTCCTCCCATTATCACCAGGTTTGACAGCAAGTGCCCTTAATCTCTGTGCCATCATGCCGGGCATTCACTCAGATTTAAGATAAGGAAAATCAGATGTTAATCCTTGAAAAAGTAAGTCCTTTCATTTCCCAGTCCCATTCCTCATCAATGAAGTGAGAAAACCCAATCAAGTGTTCTGTTTTCTCTCTAGGTTTACACTGTCAACACACCAAAGTCTTTTAAATTAATGTGGGACATTTGTCTTCAACCTGAATCATGTATTCACTACATAAAATATTATTTCTTTGGACATCTAAATCCACTGAAAAAGTTACAGAATTATTTTCTGTCGTTCCCTGGTGTATTATGTCCAGCACAATAACAACAGAATGAAATGAGCAATCCCAGATGTTTAAAGAGGAATAGTGCTTGGAATGAAAATGGCTCGTTTACTAATAACCCTGAGTTTATTTTTTATTATTTCATATTTTGATACAGAAACACATCAACAGAATCAGATAGCTGATGAGAATGCAGTTTTCTACGCTACTGTCTAGAAAGCGCCACTCTTTGGGGAGAAGAGCAATTCAGCATTTATAGTTGCACACCAATTCAGTGAGCACAACCTTCACAAATTATAGCAGTTTCTATTCTTTTGGCTGAAAATAAGAGCATTTTAAGTGTTTTTTCTTGACTAAAAAAGAGCCCTTCCAGCTTGGAGGAAATATGATTTAGAAACAGATAGCCCACCTATTAATAGTTCTATGTAGTTAAGTATTTTACTGCTATCTGTTTTATATACCTCCAAAACTTCTGTCTTCACCTTTTGGTCTAGCTTCTTGTTTACATCCAGTGTAGGAAAACACAGAAACATAAAGACAGAATTTTACTTGGTTATTAATAGCTCTTTTGTCTTTATACTCCATACTGGGGATATTAAATGGGGCAGTTAAATTTTACTGTATTAACTTACACAAATTTTACCTATTTTAATTTTTTTTCTAGAAATAGTTTCACCTTGACAAAAGATGATAATATAATAATAATAGAGAATTATTGTAACATGAGTATTGTGTGACATTTTTATTGTCTAAAATAAAATAATTTAGTACTTCCCTCATGATTCTGTAGTCAATGAATAGCAGATCTGACTTCAAAGCCAATAGTTTTCAGCATTTCATGTTTCCTCAAAATTTCTGCCCCAAACGTCTTCTTAGAGCATAGTATAAAACATAAAAATCTCTCAGAATAGACACTGAGACACAAAATGTTTTAACTCTCTTCTGTGAGTAACACACATTTTTAAAAAGAAATTATTTATTTTATAAGGACAAAAGAAAAGGATAGGATGAAACAGGAAATATTCTTTTTAAAACCACCCAAGAGTGTTCAAGTTATTTCCGTGATAATCTCTCCAGGAGATTACATTGAGATGCAAGCAGGTGTGCAGGGTGTGACCCAAAGTGTCTCTGCATCCTGCACACACACCACCTGTTGTGTTTTCCTACCCAGAAAAAAGTCAGGGCTTCAGCATCACTGCCTAATGATCTGTGAGCCCACGGAATACACTGTGCCACATAATCACCCCACCTCCAACAGCAGAGAATGCTCAGTCATTTCTCACTACAAATTATAAAACCCTGTTTCATCAAAGTCAGTCAGGGATGCCCACCTCATCATCCCTTTGTCAACAGGATATCCCATGTCAGTAGGATGGCTTCTGTTCACACTCATTTCCTCTTGTTTTTTCAAGAAGATCCAAATCATACCCCCCTTTCCTTTTTTTAACATAAATGTGCTTTGACATAGTGATTGACATCAGAAATAGAGTATAATCTTCACTTTTCAACCTTCCATTGTACTGTTAAAAAAATGTTGCTGTCTATTATTCTTTTCATTATAGGAAGAAAATTTTTGTTGTTTTTTTTTCAGGAAATAGAATTTTGTAAGATTTATTTTATCATTATTCATGAAGATGTATGGGGTGTCTGCATATCTGTGTCATGTATGTGAGTGCCCATGGATCCCTTGGACTGGAGTTATAAGTGGTTGTGATACACTTGTTGTGAGTGCTGAGACTAGAACTGGTCCTCTCTGCAAGAGCACCAAGTGCTATTAACTCCTGGGCAATCTCTCTAACTGTCATGCCAACCTTTCTCATATTAAAGCACATGCTGCAAGGTGAAGCACATGGAACAGTTACGTCAGCACAATAGCAATGCCTGCGTTGACCATTTTCTCTACGTCTGTCAGTCAACTTTTAATCAAGACCCCTTTCTCACAATGTCTTATTCTCAACATTTATCTCTTCCAAACTAACTGGATAAATGAATCTAATTTACATAAATAAAATCTATTCACTAATTTATATGATGCACCCTATTATATATATATATATATATGTATATATATATATATATATATAATATTGTATTCATATAAGGTGAGATTGTCAACATCCAAGAGAATGCTAATACTGATTGCATATGAAATACCTAGGCATCTACATGTCTCCCAAATTGTACTCATTTGAGACATCCTTGAAGGCAATGACCATCAGATAGGATGATCGCACAGCTGCTTGTTAGGTCATGTCTATACAACCTGATGTAAGGCCTCAGCGGATTTCAGAAGTTGTACCTTTTTGTGTTTTCCACATCCAAACACTTCTAACTGATGTATTTAAAAAATAAAGTTAAACTTTATTTAACTTCAGTTGCCAAATAGTGTAATTGTATGAATATTGTATAAACATAGTTCTTAAATATTTGCATTTATCCCAGAATAGTCAAATTAGTGTAATTAGAATACCGTGGCCTCACAAAAATTGTGGGAGTAACCAACCGTTCTCTGATAGAATTTTGCTCACTCCATCAGATGGTTCCCATGTCTGGCACTACTGGGGTAGCCAACAACCTGAGATTAGATAGGCTTAGGGGAAAGCCAGATACTATTCTTCTGCTAAAGGAACATAGCAATAAAATAACTCTTAACATTCTGATATATTCATAGATCAATGCCTCAATCATCTACATCAGAGACGCTTCCTCTGATGTGCAGAGTGGTGGCCCTTGGAACAAACAGTTCTAAGTGGAGCATCCTCACCAAACACCTACCCTCAGAGTTGAGGGCTCTCTACAGAAATAGAGGTAGAAAGATTTTAAGAGCCGGTAAAGATAGAGGACACTGAGGACTCACGGCCTTCTGAACGCAGTAGAAATGACAGACGTGAACTCATAGAAACTGACAGCACACACAGGATCATCACAGGTCCAAGTTGGACGGGGTCCCAGTGCTAAGAGGGGGAAGGGGACACACACTTCCATCCCTAGCCAAGAAGCTATCTCCAATTGATAATCTCTTACAAAGGAAGAATTCATTTTCCCCAGTGGAATCTCAGTGAGTATAAAAACTACACTGTGGAGGCTCTGTGCCAACATTATATGGATAACAGAAAATGAATTCAATGATGTTCTTGAAGATTTTTTCTTCTCATGTTGGTTTGTTCAGGCGTTTTTCATTCTTTTGGTCTTTTTGCTAGTATATTATGGTTTTTTATTTTGTATTTTTTTGCGCTTTGCTTATGTCTGTGTGTGTCTGTCTGTCTCTGTGATTCTTCTGCTTTGATATTGTTTTAATTCTGATTTGTTTGTTTGTTTGTTTGTTTGTTTTTTCCTGTTTGGGTTGGGGTGGGAAGGAACTGGGAGGAGATAGGGGAGAGTAAACTGTGATCAGAATATACTGTATGAAAAAAAATATTTTTAATTAAAAAAAATTATCATCACCTCAAATATTTATCAATTTTTTTGTTGCAAGAACATTTTACATCTTCTCTTTTAGCTGTTTGCATGTGTTTATTTTTCGTTTCCATTTAAAAATCCTTCTTGTGGTTTCGATGGAGAAAATTTCCGGAAAATTTTGTATAATTCTTTGTCTCTCTATCTCATTCTGCCATACATACAAAGACACACACACACACACACACACACACACACACACACACAGAATGACAAACCTTTATAAAAAATTGAGACCTGCTAAATTGAAATTAAATTTAAAAGGATATTTTAAAGAAAATAATGATAATCTAGAAACTTTACTCCATGTGGGCTGTACCCTTCATTTCTTAAGGAATTATATCCTCACATGCAAATTATCCAGCCTCACTGGATACGATGCCCAGTGTAATGCACAGTACAGCCCAAGCAAACAATTCAACCCTGGGGATAGCCACAGCATCTTGGTGTACATTAGGCAGAAGAATGAAACACACTAAGCTCTATTTTTCTTACCTTAAAGGTATTATTTCTTTCACTCCTGACACTCACTATGATACTACCGACGGACTGAATTGCAGGGAAAACCTTGACTCTATCCATCTTCCCGATTCATTTCTCAGTTTCTCGATATATTTGGAATTATTTTTTTCCTTTGAGAGCCTCAGAGCTTTGTGAACCATTCTGCTCATAGACGTGTCATTTTTGCAAAGCAGTGTTTGGAGGGCTTGTGAAGCACTGTGTTTTCTCGCCTCCCTGTTCCTTAAAGAGAGCTGTAACTGACATCTTGTGAAACACATATATTAGTTGTATGTTGAAATTTAACAAATCACTTCTTTCCTGGACTCATAATTAATTCAGTCTTATTTACGTGCACAGTCATTTGTGCACCTATGGTAAGTGTTTCTTTTAAGTGTTCCTTTTAACTCTAAGGGTCATCTGTGATGATGTAAACTCACAATTTGGCCTTCCCAGTGAGCAGTTTCTAGAGTGGAGAGTGAAATTCAAGCACATCTGCCAACATTCTTTGACTAAAGATGCTTTGAGGTGAAATAATCTTTTAAATTTTCCTCTCTAGAATTGCTAAACAGCAGTAAAATGAATGTGAGATCCAGGGAAAGGTGTGTATCAGTCCTGAAGACATTTATTCTTTTTCCCTTCCCCTTCACAGGCTTTGAATCTCTAAGACTTTCTAAATATAACATGAATATACATCCTGTTCATCTCTGCTAACACAGCCTCAGTCCAGGTCACCAGCACCTCTTAAATAAAATACTTTAACAAACGGCCATCCCACAGGGCAATCAAGCCTTCTTCCAATTCCTTCATACCACAGCTCAGCAATGCTTTCACACGCGTTTCAGAGAAAGCTCCGGCCCTCTAGCAGTCCCCGGTTTGTCCATGTATAAAATGCCATCACCCGGTATAAACCTCTCCGTCAAGTCAAGTCTCATTACAGGTTTGCTCACTGTCATTTACGCATTCTCGAGTAAGAAGATTTAGCTTGTGGCTTCCACACGCAAGAGTCTAATCTACATGTCTTTCTTATGCCATTGCTTTTGGCTAGAATACATTGTGTACATAATAGGCACAGGTACACCTACAGAGCGTAGGTATCCTTGAATACCAGAATTCTACTGTTACTTTACTCTCCTGACTGATTTTAATTATGTATTAGAATCACCAGAGAGTTTTAACAATCTCACTATCTGGGTCATAGTAAGACCCATTAAGCTAGGCTAGAATGTTGGTATCAGTACTTTTTAAACCTTTCAGGGGATCCATTGTATAGTAAAGAGTGATGTTGACTACAAGAGATTTATCTAATTCTTTCCCCTACAAAACCTAAGCTTCCCACTGCTATATTATCCAGAACTTCTATAGGTCTGAGTAAGGCCATATTTTTGCACCTCGGTCATAAGAATATTGTTAATAGTTTTTTAAATACAATGTCTTATTGATGTTCTGTATTTTAAAAATAACACTTGCTAATCCTTAATTGGATCAGATTTCCTTCATTCCACAAAGTACAATACAGATCAAATATTTTCATTCATTGAAAACTGTATTGATATTTTCTAAATATGAAATGTTCAGTATGATTATCACAACCACTAAATGAATTCTGCAAAGTACTTTTCAAATAGTTTTATGTGAAAATTATGCATTCTGTAGGCATAAATGTGTGCTAAGAAGATTTTTATTCTCAACATGACATTGAAAACTCAAGCAAATAGCAGCAAGAGAAAAGGCCTCACATAATCACCATTTAAAATTTAAAATTGTTAATCTTATTTGTAATTGACAGAATATATATGTATTGCATACAACATGTTTTGAGATACACAGTGTGGAATGACTCAGTTGAGCTAGTTAATATATGTATTAGCTTATCTCATTAAATGGCTCAGTTCAGCATTTCAACAACAGATTTCATTCTCGTTTCATTCATTTCCTTTCAGTGGATGATGGACATAACACTACATTTTGACACATACTGTTGTGCACTGGGATATAGATTGGAATCACAGGCCTGAATGCCTGAATCCTGGTCCTAGTTTCATGCCTATTCAAGCTTGAGAACATGTTTGGGACGTAACCCGTGAGTTTCTAATTGTCTTGAAAATGTCAGCAGAAAACACATTCTTCTTATAAGAAGACAGGGGCATGTGGAATGAGTGATTGAAAATAATTCAAAGGAAGGTCTACCAACAAAGCTGTGGACAACATAAAGAACAACAAGCCTTTCCAAGAACCCAAGGATCGGTTAAAATACAAAAAGATTTGTTACCGCTAGCTGTAAGTACACTAGAGAAAAAGCAAGACAGGGATGAGAGCTGAGTCTGTGGAAGGGAGATCACTGTTGCCATGCACAACATAGTCATTGCCAAAGCAGTAATTTGACAGGAAAGGCACAGGAAACAAACACTCTCCTCTCTCTTTCCACCCTATCATCTTGTTCTGGCAACTTTCACTGACCAAATCTTACCTCAGTTCAGTAGTTTCTACAGTCGTCACCATCAGGGGGACTGAGGACAGAGAAAAATAAAAAGATCTGGACAAATGATTGGAGAATAACAAACACATCATGAAAGGTATTTTAACTCAAAATATGTTCTGGAAATTATTTTATAATATTAAATAAAAATATAAGAATTTAAATTGTTACTTGTATGATATTGTACTGGCAGATACAAGTCACTATAATTTGTTGAAATCCACAGAATGCACAATATGACCCTACTGTGAACTGTGACTTCAGTAAATTATCTAGATTGACTTAAGAAATGTAGCTCACTCAACATCCTTAGTCATCAGGGAGATGCAAATTAAAATGCCCCTGAAATTTCACCTTACACCCACCTGAATGGCCAAAATAAAAAACTCAAGTGACAATACATGCTGGAGAGGATGTGGAGAAAGGGGAACCCTCTTCCATTGCTGGTGGGAGTGTAAACTTGTACAATCACTTTGGAAATCAATCTGGTGCTTTCTCAGAAAATTAGCACTAATGCTATCTCAAGATCCAGCTATACCACTCCTATGCATATATCTGAAATATGCTCAAGTATACAACAAGGATATTTACTCAACCATGTTCATAGCAGCTTTATTCATAATAGCCAGAATCTGGAAACAACTTAGATGCTCCTCAACGGTAGAATGGATACAGAAATTGTGGTACATTTACACAATGAAATGCTACTCAGCAATTAAAAACAAGGAAATCATGAAATTTGCAGGCAAATGGTGAGAACTAGAAAAGATCATCCTGAGTGGGGTATCCCAGAAGCAGAAAGACATACATGGTATATACTTACTAATAAATGGATATTATACATATAATACAGGATAAATATACTAAAATCTATAGTCCTAAAGAAGCTAAGCAACAGAAAAGACCTTAGAGAAGAGACTTAATTCTCATTCAGAAGGGCAAATGGAATAGACATTAAAAATGGGAGAAGACAGAGACCTGGACAAGTGCCAACCACAGAAGGCCTATGAAAGATTCTATCCAGCAGGGTATCAAAACAGATGCTAAGACCCATAGCTAAACTTTAAGCCAAGTATAGAGAATCTTAGGGAAGAAGGGGGAGATAGAGAGACCTGTAGGGGACAGGAGCTCCAAAAGGAGACCAACAGAGCTAAAATTCCTGGGCCCAGGGAGTAGGGGGTACAGCAGAGGCCAATACTCTAACCAAGGACCATGCATGGAGAGGACCTAGACCTCCTGCTCAGATGTAGCCCATGGGCAGCTCAGTCTCCAAATGGGATCCCTAGTAAGGGAACACGGCTGTCTCTAGCATGAACTCAGTGGCTGGCTCTTTGATCACATCCCCCTGTGTGTGTGTGGGTGGCGGGGGGGGGATGCAGCCTTGCCAGCCCACAAAGGAAGGCAATTCTGTCAGTCCTGATGAGACCTGATAGGCTACGGTTAGATAGAATGAGAGGAGGACCTCCCCTATCAGTGGACTAGGGGAGGGTCATAAGGGGAGAAGAGGGAAAAAGGGTGTGACTCGGAGGAGAGGGAGGGGGCTACAGCCAGGTTACAAAGTAAATAAATTGTAATAAATAAATAAATAGATAGATAGATAGATAGATAGATAAATAAATAAATAAATAAATAAATAAAATTTAAAAACAAATGTAGCACACTAATGAAAGGTGTTAAAATAGGGAAAGTTGATGGGGAACAGATGTCCAGGTTGTTTTCTTCAGTTTGTGTGTATATTTGTGTGCCTATGTAAATTCAAATTCTGTTGTTGGTTTTTGTTTTGTTTTGTTTTAAAAAGTAGTCTTTTGAATCATTTTCATGCACAGTTCTACCATGCTGGAAAACCAGTAATGAGGTCACAATGTCATGCGCTCTATCCTGTAACACTTAGATATAAGAAGTGGACAGTGACGCTGAGAAACACATTTTCTAGTGATATTTCGGGCGCTAAATTCCTACCACTAAGAGTTACTCATCCCCCCTCGTCTAAAATGCACAATTCTCCTTTCTTTATTTTGTTCACGCAGAATGGCAAAACCTTTCTTCTCAGCTTCTCAAAACCCATTCAACAATCTCATAGCCCTTGCAACGCCTCATTTTTCACTTTTAAGTTTAAATAACCTTCTTTTGATGATATTTTAAATGTGAAGGACTTGCTCTCTGTAGACACTGAAGGTATGTATTTGGAAATGTTTTCATTGTCCTTGCACCAATGACTCTTCTGCTGATGAGTGTTACTCAGGTGCACGTGGGAACTGAAAAGCTCCCGAAAAATATCAGATACGGGGAAGGTGGTTTGTTCAGTCAATA
>REGO01000100.1:604689-627623 GCA_010120015.1 Rhombomys opimus | reverse complement strand
GTCTTTGCAGTTATTATCCAAATGTGGCCCCCCGGCATGTGAATTTAGTTTTCTTTCCTTACCTTCTTTGCATATTTTATTTCTTTCATCGAAACACAAAATAGAGATTATGTGTATGTTTGAAAGGATTATTTTCTAGGTTGCGTTTTCACCACTATCTTTGGTTCTCGGTCACTTGAATACGTCTCAAAAGAATGAGTCACTTCAAAATGAGATTTTGGGATTATAAGCATGATACGCATGTGACTAGGGAAAAAAATAAAAAAAGAAGGAAATAATTTTCAAAGAACCAGATGAGTAAGCTAGTATAGCCAAAGGGCAGCAGTGTCTGATGTGGCGGCAGCCTTGGCATGCTTTGTGCATTAATGTAGTTTCCATAGCAGCTACCACATCTCACATGACAGTTCAAAGTAATCCCTCAAGGCCAAGAAACGGGAAACCCAACTCTGATAAAATCCTAAAATCAAGGAAATGTTTCTGAGTTGTAGTCTTTGAGTCAAGTAGGAGTACCCTCCAGATCTCTCTCATGACCCCTAAACACACGGCATCAGAGATAAGTGTAACTAGAAAATTTCTAGACTGTTTTGTTTTAGCCATTCATCAGTGAAAGAAACAGCACTGCATTCCCCCCACCCCCTCCACCCCAGGCCACATCAGGTTAACACCAAGGTGACGATGAAAGCCTATGTGTACAGCTCCGAAGTGGTAGTTTCTGGTTTCTTTGAAGACTCAGTTGTGTCCTGTGATGTTTTGCTAGAAGTTGTCTTGTGAGAGGGCACATGATGTTTTGCTGCGAGCTGTCTCGTGCAATGGTTGTTGACTTTGGCCAGCTGAAAACATCCGTGTTGGGACTCTGGGGAGAGGAGATATGTAGAAATCCAGGGACAGTGAGAATGCTTTTTGGATCAACATTGCTTCAATGGTCTTTGTTTTTGACACTTCACAAAGAGAAACGTTCCAGAAAAGTTCTCTGAGCAATCCAACTGAGTCTTGTTGCTTTTGCTGACTCATTCAGCTTTAGTGGGGTCTTACAGTTTCTGCTGAATTGTGCTGATTTGTGTTGATTTTGTGTTGACATTTGGGCTGGACAAAGAAGAATGGACTAGCCCCATGGAACTACTTCTAAAAACGTCTACAATTCCCCCTTTTCTAATAACCTTCTTTCTCCCCTGCTCTGGCCAGTGGGTTGGAAGGGAAGTAGAAATGTTTAAGAACCCTAAGAAGGTTTGTTGAAAAAATCTAAGCTTACACAGCTTCATGCGCAGTACTCTTCCCCTTTATTTCTCTGTCTCTTTTTGGTGTCTCTGGGACAAAATCCATGAGGCAAACAGCTGCAGAAAATAAAGAATGCTGTACCCTCACAGTTTGAGAGACTTTAGTCTGTGGTCAGCAGGTCTGGAGAAAGACAGAAACATTGGCAAGGTTGTGACAGAGGAAAGATACTCCCAGCCTGGATGTCAGGAAGCAAAACAACGGAAGGAGCCAGGAACAAAGTGAGTCCCACAAAGATCTGACAACAGTGATGGGGTTTCTCTGCCAGGATATACATCATAATGGTCCATTCAGCTGTGAAGAACACAAATGGATTAAATGTCTCAACACATGCATGAAAGCATTTTATGTCCTAACCATAAAAACACCCTCCAAATCCTCGTGGTGAGCTCCTTCAGTTGGAGGTCAGCCACCCGTGACGTCCTTCTACGTCACTGCACTTCTCTTCACTCCAGTCTTCAGAGAGTTGAGGGCCCACACTTGGTTCCTGCCTTCTGCCATCTCCAACTTCTTTCTCACGCCTAGGAGCATTTATAGAAATCCGGTGTGAGTGACAGCATGCTCCTGAGTTCTCTCCACCTTTTTCTGTGTTTCACATTGGCCTCTGCTACAAGTTGAATTTATCATAAAATTTGAAAATGCTAAAAGTGTATAGGGGTTATGAAAATTGAGGAAGATAAGAAAGAAGATTGTCTTCTGAAGTAGTTTTTAATCTAAACACTCTTAATGTAAATGATATCAAAATGACCATTAAATTTTAATATATACGGTTTATCCTAGTTTGGGGGTGCTTGAGTATACATAGAAGTTAATCCTCAGATAAACTTCTCTTGAGAGCATTTTTCCTGTCTTGCTGGAAAAGAAAATCAGTTTTCAGAGACATTACCTTTCCATGATGATACTAATATTGGGGCCACATTTTGAATTTAGGCTTGTTTCTCTGGTTTTGTTTTTACTTCTTTGCTTTTATCATTACTCAGTGGCACATACTATAAGAAAGAGATTTTGACATGTCTTGCCCATCTGCCCCTTAAGTCTTTTGGCAAATGACACCTGACTCAGAAACCAAAACAAGTTTTTCCCTTGTAGGACTTTGTAAAATAGACAATGGATTTAGTTATTAGGAGCAGGTTCCTGCCTTGATGACTATGAAGGAGTCCACAAGAAGATTAGAGGTAAAAATAAAATCCAAAATGGTAGAGATGAATGAGGAGCCCTGGTGAGACATGTATGCTCAACTATAGCATCTTACAAAACACTGTCTTTATTGTTCACTTTTTGTCATCTAACATATAAGATCCAGGAGTATGAAAGCATCCAACTTATGATAGGATTATATCACAGTAAACTAAAATTATCATAAGTCGAAAACATATCTAATATTACTAACCTATTAAAAATCATATCTTAGCTCAGACTACCTTAACCTTAGTAAGAACACTTCCATTAACTTAAAGTGGGTTACAGTAATGTAATTCAGAGTTATATTATAATAAGGTAAACAGCACATGAAGTTTATTGAAACTTATACTGAAAATGAAGAATTGCATGACTACTTTAAAATGAAAAGTTTTCCACTGGGGACTTTCTGTATTGTTATTATTTTTTTTACTGGTATATTGATTGCTATTACCTTGCATAATATTTAGTAAGTAGGGACTGTATGATGATTCATATTCTGAATTAAGAAAGAGATGAATGTTGATTATGAGCAAATACATGATGGAAAATTAAATGCTCTCATCCCTGAAAATATAATTACCAGCTCTCATTTTCCTCCATTTTTCTTCATATCCTTTTCCATTTGGAATGTGTTTGATTTGTATGTTGCATTTTAGGGAAGAAAAATGAAAGTTGGTGTGGTAGGGTATAAATAGAGTTATAAAAGAAAGCTCTTAACTTATTAGCTTATTCAGTGCACAAAATTAGCACTATAGTCTTATATTGGGCCTATAATATTGGTGTATAAATATACATATATAATTTTATAAACCTTTCTCATCTGGGTTGATGGTGCTCCCTCAAAGAGCCAAAGATCACCTTTAAAAAACTCCAATATTAGAATGGGGGACAAGATGGCGGCGCCAGGAGAACACTGCGTCTGAGGAGCAGGACAACATTTTCCATACAACAACCAAGAGACTGAATTCTGGGCTCTCAAACAACAGCGACCGTGTTTCCCAGGTGAGAGGAAACCCCCACGGTGTGGGAATCAGTCGGGTCCACTCTCAGGCCACCCAGCCAGAACCTGGAAAAGATCCCGGATCCCCAGGCACTAGGTCACCAGACCAGAGCCACATGCCTGCGTGTCCCGATCACCTTCCCAGGCTGAACGGTGGGCACAAATACACCAGAGACTGGGAGTCCCAGTCACAAGAAAAACCCACGGGGAAGGGAGGCAGCAGGACTGGCCACAGGTCACCCAGTCTTTCCCTGGAAAAGGTCACGCAGACCAGCAGGTACGAGCCACCATCACTGAACTGGGCTCCAGGCGCAGGCACAGAGTTGCTGCGCGTCCAGCTCTCCAGCGCAAATGGAGCTGTGCACCCCCCGAATTAGGTCATCCAGTATATCCCTGGGAAAGGTCCTGCAGACTAGTGGGTGGGCGCACGTGCTGCCAGCTTTGTACTAACTATTCCTCACAGACAGAACTGTGCGCCCCAGGACACCAGAGACTTGGAGTCTCTGTCGGGAGAAATCCTCACAGGGAACAAAGCAAAGGGGATGGACTTAGGCCACCCAGTATATCCCTAGAAAAGGTCCCTCAGACTGGCCCAACCCAGGGACCTACTGTGCACCAGATATACCAGGAAAGCGGTACCCACCCACCACAGATTACCCTGCAGACTATCAAAGCAGACACTGAGACTTATGGCCAACTGTTGGGCTGAGTGCAGGGAATCTTATGTAAGAAGTGGGAAATAATAAGATCTGGAAAGGACAGGAACTCCACAAAGAGAACAACAGAACGAGAAAATTTGAACATAGGGCTCTTCCCAGAGACTCATACTCCAACCAAATACCAGGCATGGAGATAACCTAGAACCCCTGCACAGATGTAGCCCATGGCAGTTTAGTGTCCAAGTGGGTTACATAGTAATGGGAAGAGGGACTGCCTCTGACATAATCTGATTGGCCTGCTCTTTGATCACCTCCCCCTGAAGGGGGAGCAGCCTTATCAGGCCACAGAAGATGACAATGCAGCCACTCCTTATGAGATCTGATAGACTAGATCAGAAGGAAGGAGAGGAAGACCTCCCCTATCAGTGGAATTGGGGAGGAGCATGAGTGAAGAAGGGGGAGAGAAGGTGGGATCCGGAGGGGAGGAGGGAAGGGCTTATGGGGGGGATACAAAGTGAATAAAGTGTAATTAATAAAAATAAATAAAAAATAAATTTAAAAAACCTCCAATATTAGACTTGACTTGAGCAGCCCTCTTTTAAGTTGTTGTCTAGAGATGTCCAAGAGGTTCTTTAAACGTACAGCCTATTACTCTTGCTCTTGGTTAGCTCCTGGAAGTGGTAGGTAAGTCCATTTTGCTGAGGAGACCATGCATTTTAGAAATAGAACCCAGAGACCCCCTGAGAGCAACTGACCTTAATGCCCACTTTCTGGAAACTACTTTTTACAGTGCGAGAAGGTCACATGCAGGCTTCCAATAAGGGCAGGCAACCAATAGTCTCAGCTGCCTGTACCACCCATAAACTACAACAACAACCGGCAGAACATGACAATCCTTAGGATGCAGTAGTGGCATACATGGCTTGTCAGTAACCAACAGCTCTCTAATTGGATTTATAATCTGCTCAACAAGATAAAAACCAGGCCTGGTCCTGTAAACCTAGCCATCTACTCAGTGCTAGTGAAGTCTTGGTTATTGGAAGAGGGATTATATCTTTTTCCATACACACAAGGTAGAGAGAGATATCTGGGAATGGAGTGAGCTATTAAAACCTCATAGTCACCCAATTTCTCCAATAAGACTAAACCTCCTTCCCATACCTGCTAAGGTCCCAAACTGTTTGACCAGCTAAGGACATCATGTCCAAATTATGAACCTGTAGTGACCATTCTCATTCAAATCACCACATTCAGGATTTTGAATGGGAGATGTATGGTTTCTAAATTATTGGTTCTAGATTAATAATTTCACTAACTAAAGCCTATCTAGATTGAGGTAGATGAATGGATACATAGACAGAGATGATATATGCTAGATATATGAAATAGGTAGATAGAAGATAGATAGATAGATAGATAGATAGATAGATAGATAGGTAGATAGATAGAAAATATAGGTAAATGATAGATAGATATTTGCTAGATGGTTGCTGATGGAGGTCAGATATTTCTAACCAAACACAGTTTTTCCTATTTTATTCTTTAAAAGGCAGCAGCAAGTGGCCATCACTCTGTGCTAGTGTTCAAATGCTAGTATTGTATACCTGATAGAAGTCAATAAACAGTCCCTCAAGTATTTTGATACTTTGATAGATTTGGTTTAAAATAGTAAGTTCACTCCAGCTTCTACACACCAGTATATTCACATCATCACTCTTCATTAGGAAAATCTCATACTACAGATAATAAAATGCAGACGACCCACATTTGTTTCCCAAGACTCATGTTGGACAGCTCATCACTGCCCATGACTTCCACTCCAGCAGATTTGACACCTCTGGTCTCTGTAGACATGCACACACACACCTGCACACACGCACACTTAAAATATTTTTACAAAGCTTACAAAACATTTCACCAATTAAACTGGTGCCATCTCACTAGAGTATAATCACTGAGCGAAGTTTACAGTTTTCCCAATGCTTAAAGACAGAAATGCCATTTCAAATGAACATTGCATGTCTTAGAAAGCCGCTCAAACAATATTGAGAAACCCAAGGATGCCTGGGCCAAAACTGCAGGATTTATATCTGTAACACATATATTTATATTTATACAAGTACGTAGTATGGAATCAATTACTCACATTCTTTGAAATTAAATGCCCCACTTCTTGTTTCTGTTGTACTCCATTAAGCAACTTATCAGTCAAACTATGCTTTTTAAGCAATGACTCATTCCCTTTGGTCTAATTCTGAATCTCATGAGCTTTCAGTAATTGCTGATGACAGACAATGAACATGACAGTTGGGAGAGATGGGTCATGGATTCTAGCTATCTGAACACAATCTCCCTATTTGTAGTTTTGTGACTAGGCAAACTACTTATCCTTCTGTCCTTAAATTGTCTGCAAAACACCAAGTGTTATTGTGGGATTAAATTTTATACTGAAAGCATGAAAGCATTAAAAGAGCCCTCAAGAAATGCTAGCAGTTTTATATAGTACATTCAGAGACTATATTCCTTTTCCATTGTTATGAAGCCAGTGACAAATTCTGATCACTGTTTTATGAACACAACTCAAATCTGAGTTTCAGTTCCCTCCCAGTTCATGGCTTGGTCAAATAACATTGGTGTTTTGCTTCCACTTACAAATTTTATAAATAAGTATCATAATATTTGTTAGTTTACGTTATAGTGTTCAGTATGGCTTAGTCGATCTATATATATACATTTTCTAATATAGTATTTCTCATATAGTTAGCATACTGTATACATCATTATGATAAATCCTACACACTCTATATGGTCATATTGAATCTAAGATTTACTTGAATGGGAATTTTTAAAGGTATGTTAACTATTTTCACCATTGGAATCAAAATACGTTTTTCACTTACTGTACAAGGGAAAAAAAACTATTTTTCTGACAGAAAATGGTTTGAGATGATAATAACTATAAGTCTCACATTGTCCCCAAAACTGAACTGTTGAATTATCACATTGGTTTTGAGGAGACTGTGTTAAATTAGCTGAATAATACAATAACCTCTCCACTTCCTAATTCCTACACAAATTCTCTGTAGATTTGTGGGTTAGTACATAGAAGAGATTTAATTAAATTGTAAAAGAGTACAAATCCAACATTTTTTATTGTACAAGCAAATATTCCACCAGGTGGAATTTCAGGGGCACTAATTAACAAATCCCTTACAACAAAGGTTAAGAAACCCTGGGCAATTGAGAGCAGCAGGAAGCTGTTTTGGTGGAGATTAGAATAAGAATGAGCTAAGGCAAGTGGCACCATTCATTTTAGTGTTTGTTTCCAGAACGTCTTTCCTGTGATTACTTGCAGGTTGCCACATAAAAGGTCTGTTTGTGTTTGTGGTATGTATACAAAGGAAAAAATAATTAGTCATATTTTTTTAAAAAAATCATATGGAAAAATATAGCTCTTCCAAAAAGTTTCTTTGCTTTACCATTTGCTTACGGGTATTTTCATTTTGACATTGGAATTTTATATGTATTAAAAGCTCCCACCCTTAAAAAACAAGTGGTCACATGGTAGAATTTGATGAACACCACACATGCTGAACCTTGTCTGCAGTGTATAACATGATTCACTGCAGGTATTATAACAGATGCAATTATTCCTGTTTCCTGTGTAGAAGGGGGTTATTCTTTTAAGTACATTGAATTCCTGACATCTTGGCGATTATTTAGCTCTCTCCTGCAAAAGTGACAGGCGAATAGAGCTACTTATTCACACATTGTTACAGTCATGCATTGAGAACAAAACAATTGAGAAATAAATAAGACTGGTGCACACGCCAGCATTGCCTCTGCCCTTGTCATCCAGGACCTTGTTCAGCCCAAGGTCCTGAAAAATCGAAAGAAATAGGTATTCATTTTTCACTTCCGAAGTAGAGAAAAAGTACTGTCGCTGTCTGAGGAAACTAACAACAACAACAACAACAAAATGAAATGCAATTTATCCTTTTCTTGCACCCGTCTTTGAACTCACTCCATGGTGACCTGGCACAGACAGGAGTCATTTCATAACGTATGCCAAAAGAGTCATTGTGTTTTAGCGAATGAGAAACCAACTAACTACACCTATTACAGTCACTATAACATGGAAGCAGTGTTGAGGGGAAGGGGGTCACAGCCTTAACTCCCGCCAGGATTCTCTTTGATCCGCGGTTGCTGTTGCTGTGTGTAACCTGGCTCGCTACACAGCCTTTCTCAAACTAAGGGAACATCACGGGTTCCTCTGTGCCTCTCAGAGAGGAAGAGTGACTCCACCTAGACCCGGTGCCTTTAGAATGGTGTGACAGCATGGCCATGAGATCCTCAGCGACTTGTGCACACCTGGCAAGAGCCAGGAGAAGCTCGCCAGAGTTAAGGGCATGTCTGCTGCTGCTAGGAAGGCCTTTTCCGAGTCAGCTGTACCTGGAAACTGAAGTCCACCCACTGCCATGAACCCGTAGTTCTGTGGTGTACCCCTCATCACAGAGGAAGCGCAACCTCAGCTGTACAGGCATTTATTTGTTCATTTAATTACTTATTTATATATATTTTTGTCTTCTTAACATTAATTTCATTACATTCTGGAGCATACGGATGAGTCTCTTCACCTCTGAAGTCAGGCCTAATGGCTCTTTTTAGAGTAAGAAAAACAAACAAACAAACAAAACACACAGAGGCTCCACTAGAGAAAAAAAAAATGTGAGATGGACTGACCATAACCAAGCGACAGTTTCCTCCTTTCTCTGCTTTCCCTTTGACACCATCTGGGTGGCTGACTCACCTCTAAGAAGCAGAACAATGCAGGAACACAGACATGCCCTTTTCCTCAGAGTTCTACATTTTTGAAGTACATTTTGGCTGTGTCATGATGTAAACTTCTCCTGAATTACGTGAAAAAAAAATTATTATCTAAAATACCTGATTGTATTTTGCAGAATTCTACTCTGGAGAGACAATGGTAAGAATGTTGTATTTCTTTTCTTTTATGAGTAAGCAAAGATATGAGTAAAATTAAGAACAACCTCAAAGAAATTAGAAACCATAATAACAGGGTATCCTAATTATTGTTGTGTATCTATTCATGTCAGGTGATCCAAATGCTGTCCAAACACATGCTCATTAACAGAATCAAATGTGCTCATATTCTACTTAGCTCACTAACATGAGCTGTGATAGAGTCTGATTAGAGTTTGGATAAATAAAGGTTGTTTGGCCTCTAATGTTTTATTCTCCAAATTCCCCATAGCTTGAGATGAAAATGGAAAAGGCTGTGTAGTAAACCAAAAGACCAACAAATCCACAAGTGTTTTAATATATCCACTTGATACAACTCTAGCATTCTGTATAGCGAAGTTTCTCGAAAATGCAGTTAATTCTTACAAGAGAGAAAGAGAAAAGAGAGGACAGTGGCAAGGGAGAGAGATTATAAGATGGCCAGAGTACCGAGAGAACTGAAGATGTGATGTTAGATTCCTGGAGCATGGATTCAAAGTCTATATCTTCAGGGTTTTAACTTATCATCTTACCTTTCCTTTATATGCCTTTGAGCATCTTGGAAACAGTGCAAGCTGCCATAGAGAGGCTGGTTACTCTGCTTGCCTATGAAGTTTGCCCCAAGAGGTAGAAAATGCAAGTGCTCAGTTTGTAACTTATGGACCAGCACCTCTAGGGCATGGGGTGCAAAGTCACAACAGACACCAGGTCATCAGATGTCTTGAATAGGTGCAAATATATAACAATGATGTAGAGAGGGGAGCAAAGTTGCCCCTGTGGATACTCATAGAGTTTCTCACTGAAGATGACACTGCAGATCTATTCCAAGCCTGCATCTGAACTGGGTACAGACAAGGAAGTAGGTTGTCCTGTTGTGCTGCAAGGGGCTGCTGGTTTGCTCAGGATTCATGTCCAGAATGCAAAAGGTTCTGAGTATTGTGCATCTAGGCAGCACTGAAGAGCTGGTCAAAGAAAGGTTGGCAGAGAGAGACCTTAAATATATTTGTGTCTTACCTGAGGTTGGCCAGCAACCTTCAGAAATTTTCCTTCAACAATATGACTCCAACCACATATGCCTTTGAATCACAATATAAGTAGCATTTTTGTGTATGGGCTGCTTATTTACAAGATCTAGGCAATCCCTAGAAGACTTAAATGGCACTGTCTTTCTTAAAGAAAACTATACAAAACACTCATGAGCTTCATTCATTGGAAACTCTCAGCTTGATGTCCAGCCTGCTAAAGGAATCAGATTTAAAGCACCCAAGTGTCCAAACACTAGTCAGATGAAGTAACTGGGTATAAAAACACCTATATGACAGGATTCAGTTACACATTTGTCTGATCTCTCCCAGAAGAGACAGGCATTTTTCAGGCCCTTCCCTTAGACCACCAGAGGACCACTGAGTTCTCTAGCTCTGTGCCATCCTGCTCGTCCTGAGTCCTGGCATGCTCAGCTGCTCTGCAAACTCTGTGAGCATCTTGAAGACTCTATTGTGCTCCACTGCCTTGCTGAGCCAGTCAAACTGAGTGTTGCATCCTGTACCGCTACAAAACCTTGAGGATGATTTCAACTGTTGTGCTAAGCAGAAGTTTTCCCAGATTTCTTCTAAAATGCAGTAAGTACTAGGGGACCCAAGGCCAGGACCTGAGGTCCAGCTCTGTGCCGACTTGTGTAAATCTACATAGTTCCAATTTTTCATTCTAGGGGTCCAGTGGCTACTTGGAAATTACTTTATGGGAAGCCCTTACAATGGAAGAGTTATTTACCTGCAATCTGTTTCAGGCAGGAAGATCAACTGTTAAGCCCAGCATAGGGTACAGAGAATATAGGTAAATATCTTACACATAGCTAAGAGAAAGTCAGAAATAAAGCACATCTCCAGTGGAGGAAAAAAAAAACAAAAATCTGATAATATTGAGTGGTCTGAGTCTGAAGACCTGAGAACTGCGATGAGAAGAAAGCTGGTGATACACATTCTACTTAAAGACCTAAGTACCTGAAACTTGAAGCACCAATGGTGAAAGATGTGAAAAAAAAAGTCTGTGATATCCTAGCTCAAGATGAAAGAGTACATTATAATGTGCATAATTCCCTTATGTTCATGCCCTCCATGAGTTGCCATTTTGATCTAAAATGGTAACAGTAATCTTTTCTGATTGGTCTAGTCATGAAAATGCTATTCTTCTTGAACATTGTCTCAGAAGCATTCAGGCATGTTGAGCATCAATATGGGTGTCTTCAACCCCATTCCATTGATTTACAAAACTTACCGTAACAGACTGAAACATACCGTGCATTATAACAGCAAATGATCCCAGGAAATTATTTACAGAACTGTAACTGGAACAAAATGCTATGTGTCTTTTAAAGAGTGATTTTTGAGCCAGGTGGTGGTGGTACATGCCTTTAATCTCAGCACTTGGGAGATAGTAAAAAGGTATATCTTTGTGATTTTGATGACAGCATGATTTGCAAAGTGAGTTTCTAGACAGCCAGGGCTACACAGAGAAACGCTGTTTCAAAAATCCACAACACAACACAACACAGTAATTTTGAATTGAGCATGGAACAGGCATAGGCTTGTGATGCCCAAAATTTTCGTATTTTAACAAAAAGAACTTATGTCTTAAAATTAAAAGAATGACTTTTATCACAGTTTTTGAACTTAAAAGGTGAAAGACTAAATGTAAGAAAATACCTCATCTAAGGAAACATCACAGGTGAGAACTAAGTATTAAGGTCCTCTCTTCCCAGTCCTCACCCAGTGTCCTTCTCATTGTTTTCCTATAATAACAGGAGTAGAAAGGACATTTTTTTTATTGTGATTTAATTTTGTTTTGTTTTAATATAGATTTTTCTCTATGTGTGCCAAAATAATATGGTACATGTTATCTTCCTGCCTCAGCCTCAAGTGTGCTGGGATTCCAGACATGCTGCACCACGCCTAACTAGAAACGGTGAGAGATGCTGCCTCAGAAAGCAACGTGCTGTGGCGATCAGTTTGCTTTCTGTTTCTGTGACAGAACAACATGATGAAGAGCAACCTAGAAAGCAAAGGGTTTATTTCAACTTCTAGTTCATAGTCCAACTTGGAGAGTAAACAGTATACAAGCCCAAGGCAAGAACCTGTAGCTAGAAATAGAAGCCGAGGCTGCAGAGGAGGCTTACAGCCCAGGGCTTGCTCAGCCTTCTTCTGTACCTCAGGATCACCTGCCTAGGAACGGTACTGCCCTCAGTGAGCAGGGGACTCCTGTGTCAGTTATTAATTTTTAAAATGCTCCACAGACTTGCCTACAGAACAAAATAATGGAAGCATTTTCTCAGTTGAAGTTTCTCTTTGTAAGAACCCTGGCTTGTGACAAGTTGACAAAACCTATCCAGCACACTTGCATTTAAAAAGCATCTGAAAAAATCAAGAAGAAATGGATAAATTCCTAGGCACATGTAAGCGATTACAATTAAACCAAGAAGTATAAGCAACTTATTTGATCTATAATAATGAATGAGACTGAAACAGCAATTAAGCACCTCCCAAGAGCAAGAAGCCCAGAACCAGATAGTCTCAGTGCTGAATTCTACCAAAACTATTAAAAGAGGCTAAAAATCTGTCGTTTTTATCATAGAAAGGCAAAACTATATCCATTACAATGGGCTTTTCCTGCTGCCTCTTCTGTTTTCTATGACAGACTGAGTTGAGAATCCTCTTACACTGCTTTTATTCTCCATGTTGAACGAGGGTGTACAACCTGGTGCTCAAGAGCTTTCAGACTTGTGTGCTGTGAGTTTACCAACGCAGCAGCAGCAGCACTACAGGACTTCCACAAGGTGCCAATGATTCTGACCTACACACGCTGCATGTCATTATTAGTATGGAAAACCAGCACGGTTGGAAAGAAGGCAAATGTTTTAAAAGGCTTCAATTTCTTATACACGTGGGTTGAATTCATTTCTTCAAAAAGCATTCTTTTAAATGCAAATAATCCTGTACACTTTGAACAAGTGCTGGACATGGGGTTGCACATCTTTAATCCCAGCAGCCAGGAAGTAAAATCAGGCCAGTGGCTTCCATATCAGCCAGGGCTACAAAGTGAGACCATGTCTCAAACAAAACAAAACAAAACAAAACAAAATAAAAGTTGTACAATGTCTTTGACTCAAAGATAAACTCTTAGGAGGTTTAATTTCATTTTGCTTCTCAGTTTCTATTTCAAGGAATACATTGTAGGAATCATGACATTTTGGGTTTTTTATTTGTTTGTTTTGTTTTGCCTTGCTTTTGCCAATACATACAGACCAATGTAATTTGTACAGAGTTCCCCATTATACTTGAACACTAATTTAAATATTCCACCCCATCCTACTTCTATGTTGTGTAAGCTGTGGTCATGGTTACATTCATGGGAGGCCCCACCCGGCTATAAACAACAGCCCAACCTAATTCCAGTTTATACGAGCAGTTGCATAATGTGTTAGGAACAACATGCCCCAAATTCCAAGTGCATATCAAGATTGAAAATCCTGGACAAACATTCACTTTCTGCAGCCAAATTTAGTTTGAAGGTGAATGTGTAGAAAAATATGGCTGGCTCTTGAACAAGATGCAAGTAAGACCTACTCGTTCCTAGGTGAAGCATATTTATTTCTGTTCATGATATTCAGAAAATGGCCAATAAACACATCTCTTGAGACTCTCAAGTGGTGATCTTTTTATGAAAATTCGGTTTTACATAAGAAATTAGATGGTTGCTATCCTATGTTTAAGTGCCTCAGCACTCGCTATCTGTGGCACACTCCAGGCAGCTCAGCAATAAGCTCATCAGTGTCAGCATCTGCCAGTGTTACCAGACGCACCTATAGACCACCTCAGAGGCAAGCCGCCTTCCATTTATCTCTAGCCAGGATAGAAAAACAGTAATCATAGGTAAAGACAATGGAGTGGAACAGTAGAAACACAACAGAGGGGAACCCCAAACCCTGAGGTGTTTAGAACTGTCCTTCAACAAATCTATACCATCTATAAGAGACCACATTCTTTGCTCACAGAGTTGGACAGGATCATTATCAAGTATGACTGTGTGGATGCTTCATGTATTTGTAAAAAGGTCTGTGAAGTTCTTTGTAAAAATGAAAAGAGGCTGATAATTGAATATTTTGCTAAAAAATTAAAAAAGTAAGAACTCTGGCTCAGTCCTTAACCAAGTATATGAGAATCTATGTTCAATCTTTTGGTGGCTTAGAAAAGATGAGAAACTTATAAGCTATACAGAGACTTTAGAGAAAATCATTGCCAGCTGGATAGAATCCTATTGTGCATTAAACTATATCACAAGACCTGTAGATTCACCTGTTTGTCCTGGAGATGTTGGATAAGGAAAACGTAAAACAAAGAAGAGGGGAGAAAAGGAGAAGGAAAAGAAGAGGGATGAGAGAAGGTGAGGAACCATAATAAAGACAAGCTTTTGAATGGAATTCCTCTCTGAGTCACACTCCATACTCCTGCAGCTTTTCCCCCCTAGAACTACTGAAAGCACTTTCATCTTTGAAATTTAAATCTTTACTACACAAAGGTTTGTATGATTGCCTTCTGGGTCTTCTGCTCACTAAAAGTGTGCATAAGGTATCCAGAGGAGTTTGATTTTGCCAGAAAGGACTTTGAAATGATGAGCATTCGTGTAATTGGCTTACCATAGCCACAATTATCAGTTCTGAGCAAAAACAATAAAACTGTTATCATTGATAAGACAATGTGATTGAGACTGGCAAATATATAGGCAAAATCTGTAGGGTATATGCTCATATACATACATATGTTTTATATATATATATGTGTGTGTGTGTGTGTGTGTGTGTGTGTGTCATTATATACACATACACATACTTCTCTATATGTATGGAGAGAGAGATACAAATGTTTTTAAGTTGAATTTTGATCTACTGATAGAATGTCTTTATATAGACTCATCAATGGTTAACATATAGTTAATACATATCTATAATGTACAGGAAATGCTTGTGTTTTTTTTTTCTTATTATCACTAACAGAAAATTTATGTTACTCTTACATTCTAATCCTAACTAGGAATCAAGTCAATAAGGGAATTATTTTTAAAAATAAATACATAATCTTTCCACTCAGACTCAGATTACTACAACTATTGCGTTTCTGGTCATTCTTGTTTATGCTCATAGTTGCATTGTTTCTGCTATAACCATTTTGCTGTTCTTTTGCCTTGTTTCTACTTGTTGTTCTTGATACTGACTTTAAGGTTAAAGTTGTAAAGCTATAAAACTTGAGTCTTGAAATAAAAAAATTAACATTTTGAAAGAGTAATATTTTGTTTAAAAGCTTCTTTATGATTTTCCAATCAACTCATTTCATTCTAAAACACAAAGGGAATTATCATGGAAAAAGGTAAAATATCTCATCTTTACAACCTTTTCCTCTCGTCTATAAACTCTATATATGTCCATTTATAATTTTCCACCCATATACAAATATATATATATACATATGAATATTGATATGTATATATATCCATCATGGACACATGTTGGTTAGTATATTAACAGTAATATATAATTTGGTTTCCACAAAAATTAGTTCAGTTAACTAGTCCCTTCCAAATGGAAAATAGGTTGTTCATGTTGATTTGCCAAAAACTGCACTAAACATCCCTGCAGACTCATCCATGAGTTAATTTTCTAGCAATGGACCCAATCTTCCATTTATATTGATTAGTGTTTATAGAGGTAAAACAATTTACATTTTTACTCTGACTCTATATAAGAGTGTGTATTTACTCACACTGTCATAAACACAGGCTAACAAGAGCTGTGAACATTCTGATATTTTTCCTTGTATTTCTACATTTCTACACTACATTTCTTCAGCAAAGGTTAGACACCTACAATCAATGGATGATCAGATGCTTGGTAAGCAAATGAGAATGTCCTAGGTCCATTTGTTTTCATTGATCTTTAAGAGACAGAAGGAAATAATAGCACCCTGTTGCTTTGGCTACACCAAGGCCAAAAAATATTCAAGGTTTATAGAATTCAATAGCAAAATCTAAAGCATGAGCTTTCTCTGTTCGACAAATAATGCTGTGATATTCCCTCCTCAAAGTAAAATCTTTCAGAACAGTATTTTTTTTTCAGTAGCGTAATTATATCTATGTGTTTTCTTTTCTTCTTTGGGAATAGCTTTTGGTGTATGCTGAATGAGGATATGCTATGCCCTTTTATCTGGCTGCTTCTGGGTCAATTGGCTGACATAGAAGAGAACAGAATGACATGAGTTTTAAAAGAACTTGAAATTGAATTTCAACTTAGAGTCTGGTTTTCCCAGAGACTATTTTAACTTAGGAGGGAGGCCACACAATGGGGGTATTATCTCGGCTATTATCTCCTTTTGTTCCGTGTCTCATCCAAAGAAGATAAATGACAAAGCACTCTAATAAGTATGAAGCTCAATTAATCAAAGGAATTTCCTCACTCTTATTCTTAAACATAAAGAGGATGCAACATGCACAAAAATATGTATACTCACGTAACAAGAAAAAAGTAAAATGAAAACAGCCTCAAAATTCTCTAGTGTCATGCAGTTACTGCTGCATATGATCAATGTTGACAAAATATATGAAAAGGCAAAACATTCAAGACATAACATGTTCAATTTTCTTTCTGCGAGATTGGCATGTCAATAACTAGTTCCATTCTTTCAGTGATGTAGATATTACAGTAGGTTCACTCTTGGGTAACAATAAACTTGATTATTTTAATAGGCTTAATATTTTCATATATGAATTCTTCTAAGTTTTTGCTCTGCCATGTCAATGTACACATATGTGTGGCTACAAATGAGTTCAGTGGTCCATAATTGTGGGGTATAATATGACATTTCAATATGTTTCTAAAGAGTTAGGGTAGGGCACACATCTTCAGTCCCACAACTTGAGAGGCACAGGCAAACAGGTCTCTGTGAGTTCAAAGACAGCCTTATCTCCAGAGCTTGTTCCAGAAGAGCCAAGGCTACAAAAAGAAATGCTGTCTCATTTCCTGAACAAAACACCAAATATCTCAGGCTCTAAGATTAATAATCAATAAATGGAACCTCATAAAACTGAAAAGCTTCTGTAAATCAAAGAAGGCTGTCAACAGAACAAAGCGACAGCCTACAGACTGGGAAAAGATCTTCACCAACCTTACATCTGATAGAGGGCTAATATCCAGAATATATAAAGAACTCAAGAAATTAGATACCAACAAACCAAATAATCCAATTAAAAAATGGTGTACAGAGCTAAGCAGAGATTCTCAGCAGAGGAATATTGAATGGCAGTGAAATACTTAAAGAAATGTTCAACATCCTTAGTCATCAGGGATATGTAAATCAAAACAACTCTGAGATTCCATCTTACACTGATCAATATGGCTAAGATGAAAACCAAGAGAAAACACATGCTGGAAAGGATGTGAAGAAAGGGAAACCCTCTTCCATTGCTGGTGGGAGTGCAAACTTGTACAACCACTTTGGAAATCAATCTGGCGCCTTCTCAAAAAATTGGGAATAACACTACCTCAAGATCCAGGTATACCACTACTAGTCATATACCCAAAAGATACCCCACCATTCAATAAGGACATTTGCTCAACTATATTCATAGCAGCTTTATTTGTAACACCAAGAATCTGGAAACAACTTAGATGTCCCTCATCAGAGGAATGGAAACAGAAATGGTAGTATATCTACACAATAAAATACTACTCAGCTTTTAAAAAACAAGGAAATCAGGAAATTTGCAGGCAAATGAATGGAACTAGAAGAGGTCATCCTGAGTGAGATAACCTAGAAACAGAAAGGCAGGCATGGTATACACTCACTTATAAGTGGATATTAGTCATATAATATAGGATAAGCATCTATAGACCTAACGAAGCTAAACACTAAGGAGGACTCTAGAGAGGATGCTTCAATCTCATTCAGAATGGCAAACAGGATAAACACCAGAGTGTTGGAAGAGAGGAAACAGGATGAGAGTCTACTCTACAGGGTCCTCTGGAAGGATTTACATCACAAGGGATCAAATCAGATGCTGAGGCATCTTATGGAGGCATTTTTTAATATGTTTGGATGATCAAATACAAGCATTTTTTGTATCCATCACCTTGAACACTTATCGTTCCTTTGTGATAAGATCAAAATGATCTTTTCTACTTATTTTGAGATATGCAATGTGGTTAACTCTCTCATTCTGTTACACACAAGAACACTTCCTGATTAAAATTTTATGCGGATTGGCCGTTCTTCCCCCATGCCATGCCCCTATTCGTTTAGGCCTGTGGCAACACAACCCTACTGTGTGCCACTATAAGACTACCTCCATAAATCTGACACGTGGGTGAGACCACATACTGTTTGTCTTTCTGTGAATCTCTAGGGTTCTCAAGTTCCCTTGATGCTGCTACAATGACAGAATTTTATCCATTTTAGTTAACAAATAATATCACAATGCATGTAGCACATCTTTATTTTCATTCACTTATCAATACTTAAGCTGGTTCTCTATCTTGGCCATTGTAAACAGTGCCAACTAAGTATGTGCCTTTGCATGTCTCTTCAGCATACTCATTTACGTGGATAAATAGTTAGTGATGGATCCTCTGTTGGCTCCAGTTTTCATTGTTCAAAGAAAACCTCCACAAGTCTTTTCTGTAATAGCTGTACTGATTTTCATTTCCATCAGTTCAAGTTTCTTCACACCCTTATTAGGTTTTGTTTTGTCTGTTTGAAGACAGTCACTCTACCACAGTGATGATGTCCCACTGTGGCTTTGGCATGCATCCCCTGGTATGTAGTGATGGCGAGCATTTTTCAAATATCTATTTCATATGTATGTCTTCTTTTGAGAAATATCTATCATCTATCTATCTATCTATCTATCTATCTATCTATCTATCTATCTATCTACTGTACACATTTGAGAAATACATAGTATAGTCTTTTAATTATTCCGTAGCTTTTTATTTACTTTTGTTTCTGTTGTCTGAAATTTTTAGCTAATTCAATAAAATCCTACCTCCCCAACAATTATTTTCTTACAATAATTTTGTACATTTTATATTTACATTTGAGTCTTTAACTCCTTTGGAAACTATTTTTCTTACTAGTGAGAAACAGGGCTTACTTTCAGTCTCCTTTTATAGACACACCAGTTTCACCAACAGAGTTTTTCCCCAATGTGTGTTCCTGGCAACTTTGTAAAAAAAAGCAAAAATTGGTTGGCTGAAAGTATATGCCTCTGGTTTTGAAAATAAAAAATTACTACATGCATGATAGAGATGAAATTCCGTTTGTTTTAATACTTTGGTGAAATAGAAGCCAAAATAGCAAAACCCCTCTAGTTCTTTCATTCAAGTGTCTCCTTACTTTTAATTTGATTGCAGTCTGCTTGCAGGAGCCCTTTCTCGTAGCCCACCTCCATTCCTCAGGGACTCCTCCTCTTGGTGTGGCTCCAGTTCCTCTACCTTTTTCCTGCTGATCCTTTCAGCTTTTATTTCTAGCCCATCTCAGTGAACAATATGCAAGTGTAATGATAGCACAAGCTTAGGGAAATGATCAATCAATATCTGATTTAATTTAAATTCCACTCAATGAGGTGAAACCCAGACCCAACACTGATTGACCAAGAAACTGATACACAGTGCCTAGCTCAGCCATCATCAAGGAAGGTTCCTCCAACAGCAAATGGAAAGAAATACAGAAACCCACCACTAGACATCATGCAGGGAGTGAGAGACCTTGAAATAATCAGCTTTAAAGATGCTTCTGTCAAATTAAAGATGTTTCCCTCAAGGCTCAGAAAACCTAGAAGATAAGAAGATAGAAAGAGTTTAAGAGCCAGAGCAGATAAAAGGCACCAAAAAGCCCAGAATCAACATGCTTGATGCACACATAAATTCACAGATACTGAGGCAGGTTGCATGGGACTTTTATGCAACTGATGGGGTCCTATAGCTGAGAGGAGAAGTTGACACATGCTCCTATCTCTAATCCAGAAGCTATCTCCAATTGATAACCACTTGCAAATGAAAGTTTAGTTTTCTCCAAGGGATTCTCACTGAGGAAACAAACTACTCTTTTTTTTTAATTTTTTTTTTTTTTACTAATTATAGTTTATTCACTCTGTATCCCAACTGTAACCCCCCTCCTTCATCCCCTCCCAATCCCATCATCTCCTTCCATGCCCTTCCCCAAGTCCACTGATAGTGAAGGTCTTCCTTCCCTTCCATCTGATCCTATCTGTGAAGACTCATCAGGAGTGGCTGCATTGTCTTCCTCTGTGACCTGGTAAGGCTGCACTCCCCTCAGGGAGAGGTGATCAAAGAGCAGGCCACTGAGTTCATGTCAGAGACAGTCCTTGTTCCCATTACTAGGGAACCCACTTGAACACTAAGTTTCCATGGACTACATCTGTGCAGGGAACAAACTACTCTTAAAGGTGGGTCACATACCAAGCAGCTGGTGGTCAACAGAAAATGAAATCAAAGCCTCTTTAAAGGTTTCTTCTCTCATAATGTTGTGGTAGGGGTTTGTTTGTTTTTTAATTATATCTTAATTTTATTTTTATTATTTTATTTATATATTTTTTTTCTCTATTATTGCTCTACAAGTAATGAATATATATTCTTTTAGGGTTTTTATGGGATTCCTGAGTGGGTCTCTCTATCTATATATGTTCCTTGTGCCTTTTCCTGGGCTCTTTTTCACTTGTTTGTATGTTTTGTCTTATTCTGGTGTGTTACTTCTTGCTTTATCAGTTTTATTATATTATTATTCCTTAGAAAAAAATGTGTTTGTTTTCTAAAGAGAGATATAAAAAGTATAGATCTGAATAGGAGATCAGTTAGGAAATTGGAAACCCAAGCCAGGCAATTTTTAGACTATGCCTAAGTCCAAAGGTTAAGAGAAGGTGTCTCCCAGTTTACAGTCAGGCAGAGAGAAGAAGCTCCCTCATCCGGCCTCTTTGTCTATTCAAGAAGTAGGTAGATTAGATGAGATTAAACCACATTGGGGAGAAAAACCATTCGTACTACTGACTAAAGGTTAATATCCAGAAAGACCCTCCCAAACATATCCAGAATAATTTTTATCTGCATATCAGGGTACACTTTGGCCTCATCAGATGACACGTAAAATTAGCCGCTTCCCTCATCACATGACATGACAATTTCAGTTACTGTCCTCATGGAGTTTCTGTTCTGGTGGAGATGACAAAGGTATTTCATAAGTATTATGGGGAAAAGCAAAGCAGAGTAAAGGGCATAGAGAGAAGAAAATTTGGGGTAGATGACAGTCTGAAAATGCCTCTTTAAGAAGTTGTCATATAAACAGATACTTGAATAAGTTGGGATAGCAAACCATGTGACTATCTTGGGGAAATACTGCCTTGGCAAAAATAACATCAATTGCAAAAAGATGGGAATGGTATTTTTCTTTCTGAGATCAATAGAATCAGATAAAATGAATCGCTTCCTTTTCTTCAGTTGTAGTCAAGTGTTTGTGTTTGGACAGGCAATAGGTAAAGGGCTGGGTCTAACCAGGGCTTTGATCTGTTCAAGAACAGGGCATGGAACATGAGAGTACAAGTAAATGCGATAAGTATGTCGATTAGAAGAGCATTGAGAGGGGCAGAGTTTGTTAGTTGACTAACAGGACTAGTTGATAGCAGGACTAAAGAACTGAAAAAGTAAAGGTTCTAAGACAAGTGTTTTAGAATGATGTGGGGTGGAGTTCTGTGCTCAGAATGCCTGAAATATCAACTTTGGCATTTCAAAGAGACATTGTGTAGGCATTTTAATGACAAAGATAGGGTAAAGAGAGCAGGAACCTGGAGAAAGTAAATAAATTGTTTGAAATAAAGAACTCAGAAGCCAGGAAATTGAGCAGATATCTACAGGTCTGTTGACATTACCAAAAATGAGTACATGGATGGAGGTGAACAGAGCCCTTTGTTCAACTGGGGTCTTTCCAAGGTATTCCATGTAGTTATCATCCTTTCCCTGAGATTTGCATATTCTATGTCAGTTTGGAATAGTCTTTTATTCATTCTTCCATAAAAGATATCACTTTCTCTGTAAGGCCTGTCCTCACACAACCTACGAAAGGTTTGTTTTTGTCCATGATCCTATGATACTTTACAATCATTTCTATCATGGCACAAAATAGAAGTCTTAGATCATGTGTTTTCCTCTTGGGGTAGGTATTATGGATGCAGAGATCCGATCCTGCTCATCTTTGCTCCCATACAGTAAACTCAGTGAATGAAGATGTTAAGAGAGTCTGTTAAGAGTGTGAGTGTATACAATGTGCTGCTTCCTCAAAAGCATTGTTAACCTAAAAAAAAAAGTCTGTATCAGACAAAAAAAACCTAGAAAACCTAAAAGAACAGAATAGATTTCTTGACATATATAAACCACCAAAGTTAAATCAAGATAAGATAAACAATTTAAACATACTCATAGCTCCTGATGAAATAGAAGCAGTAATTAAGAAGTCACTAAGTTAAGTAAGTTAAAAGACTTCCCCAGGTCCCGCCTCTGAGAAAAAGGCATCGGACAGGTCTGATGCTCTTTGGGTGGATGACACCTAAATGAACATTGGTACAAAGTCCCAATTTGTTTCTAATATCAGAGATCAGACCTCTACTCTTGCCTGATGCATCTAAAACAAAAAGGGGGAACTGTAGAGAGCTGCGTAATGCTGCTCCTTAAAGATGGAGCTGGTTTCCGCCTT